>JAEMWC010000307.1:160000-200000 GCA_016490735.1 Pachyseris speciosa | reverse complement strand
TATGGTATCATTGTGAGACTTAGAAGCAGATCTGCGACTGCCATGTTTGCGATGAAGAGTGTTGTTGCACTTCTAGTTGAGGATTTCTTTAACACCAGGAACAAACCCATTGAATTACCAAACAAAGCCATGAGAAAGATCACTGCATATGCTGCCGTCATACCAATCTTGAAATGTGATGAAATGTCGCCAGGCTGTGCAGGCGATGCAGTGATTGCTGAGGTCTGAGTTATGAAATAGATCAGGAATAAGGAATAAGTCACTTCATGGGTTGGGTTGGGTTGATGGGTTAATTGACGCTGGGCCAAAGCATGAGTTCCAGAGAAGGAACTAGCTCTGCTCTGTCCTCTCGTGACAATATATATGATTTGAAATTTGTCTTTGTCTCGTGCAAATTTGCAGGAAAAAATTGATTGACGTTTACATTTTGAAATGTCTCTTGAAACCTGCCGTACTACCTCCGAAAAACTGAAAAAATCGCCAATTACGCTTTGGAAACTTCCTGTGGAGTAAGAATGTAATGCAACGATCATTTCAC
Organism: Pachyseris speciosa; assembly: GCA_016490735.1. Taxonomy (NCBI): domain Eukaryota; kingdom Metazoa; phylum Cnidaria; class Anthozoa; order Scleractinia; family Pachyseridae; genus Pachyseris; species Pachyseris speciosa. The sequence goes on along the minus strand of JAEMWC010000307.1, from coordinate 199,462 downwards.
ATTGGCGACAGAAGTAGTACTCTTAGTGACTGGGGTTCCAAAGTGTCCCTCAAATTATCTATTACATGAATACGAAAGCGAAAGCGTCTCCGAAAATCTTCATTATTGTACTCCTTAAGGTGATTCGCGCAAGCGCGTCCGTTCTCACCCTAGAGAAGAACTGTAAACCGCCATGTGATATGTGCGGTATATAAATCCATTATCATTACTCACTACACATCTGTTATGTCACACACTGTGAAAAACTAGCAAATTCAAACTGCGTTATTTTAAAAACAAAGCACGCTACCGAGCTGGAAACATAGAAGCAGATACATTTCTAATAATGTGATCTTTTACGTGATGAAGATAAAAATGCATAGGGCTGTTTACTTTTGAGTTTTAATTTTTGATGACGTCATGTGAAAACCAAGAATTGACGGCGTACATATTCCAATTTTTAAAAAATTCTGTAGGTAGCAAAAAAATTAAGAGAAGAATAGTCAGAAAGACGATTTTTTCTTAATCTGCCCTAAAGATGTTTTTTAAACTGGAATATTTTGAAGATAATTTCTGGTAACATGCATTATAGCAGTTTGAGAAGATTTCATTGACCATTTTTTTAAAATAAGACAACAGATTTCGATTTTGGGAGTCAACTGAATGCGTCATATGGTTGCCATGGTAACGGATTTTCTAAAATAAATATAATATAACGAATTTATGATGTTTCTTTTATATCTGTGGCAAATTTCATACTTTTGCGATGAACCAAACAGTATTTATAAAAGAATTTGTAGAACGTGTCTCGGGAAAACGAAAGTATTTCGAACCGCGTTAAGAGGATTCATCCTGAAGATGAATTCTAAGGCGGTAAAGATGGCTGGCCCATTGACGGAACCTGTTCAGCCTCAATTGTTATTTAGTCGCCGGGTAGATCCCAGGTAACCCTAGTACTAGTCTACGATTATTTTTGTCTATGGTCTAAGCCACGACTTCTTATCGTGTGTTTTTTAGGGGTGGGTGGGGTGGCGGAAAGCGCTGCATTTCACAACTTTTCCATTGTCCATTTTATCTGACTCATAGACTTGTCCAAATAATAGAGGGCTAGACGGAACAGCTTTGAGTCAGGCGTAGGAAAACTAAAAACTAAAACAGTAAGGAAAAAAGAACTATTTGATCTTTATTTGACACAAGAAGTGAACATTTCATATAAAGTTACCATTGTTTCTTGTTACATCAGTTTGATTGTCGCTTAGGTCCAAAAGCTCTTCCATCTCTGTCCCAAGTCCCTGGTTGAATAAAATGAGTTCATTCGAGTTATTTAATTAAGGGAAATTATTGTCAGCATGTTACACGCGAAGGTCTAAATTGCGTCTCTAAATTAACTAATTGTGTAATGTCTCTAAAATAAATAATTATTATAATGTCCTAAGTTCCCATGAGCCTCCTGCAGCTCAGTGGCTGAGCATTTAGGTTCGACTTCTTGGGAGAACTCGGGATTTTTGTTTCCGAGCCAGTTTGCGTGTCGAAGAATGTTTGCAATGAAAAACGTGCAAATACTGAAGAGTATGATCACAGGCGGCCCAAGCTCAATATGAGAGTCAATTACGTGTAACACCAACTTGTTACGCAATATCAAGAGATGGTGCATATGATACAAAATTTTTCATTCGCTTGTTCGAAAGAGCTTTCAAAATAATAAAGAACGGCGTTTATTTCATTGAGATAGCACTCTTGGTTACCGAGTTATTCAAGATTTTGATTTATGCAATTTAAGGAATTGTGACGTTACAAGGTGGACACAAAATGAAGTAAAATCACAGAATATGGAATATCTGTGCAAATAATAAGTCTACGGGATTGAAATTTTACAGGGTTGATGTGTTGCCAAAACTACACATATGAGATATGATAGAAGTTATGATGTCACCATAGCAACATACTCGTTATTAGACCTCTACCTTCCATATGAAAAATGCCTTATTTGTTGCTCCAGATTCTAGCAGACTTTCTTATGCTTGTGCTGTGTAATGTCCATACTCGCTCACACCCACTAAATGAACATCAAGAGCAAATAGCACTTCTTGGGGAGGGAAACTCTGATTTTATCCTTTGGGAAGGCAGAGGTCTGGTAACGATTATGTCGCTATGGTGATATCATAACCACTATCTCAATGTGTAGTTCTGGCAGCACATCAACCCTACAAAATTTCAACCCTGTAGACTTTAGACTAGACCCGAGAAAGTTTACACTACTAACAAATTGCCTTTTCTCCCGCTTATAAAAAATCCGCTTGATAGAAAATTTTTTAAAACATTTTTCAGTTTCCTTTTCAAGTGGCAAAAGTAATCTCATGAAAAAAGAGGGGGTCGCCAAGCTAATTTTTAAATTATAAGTGCCAGAAGTTTAAATGCAGCTCTTCAATAACCCTCGCTTATCGTTGCCATGATAACATCTGATGACGTAATAATAGTTATTTTTGGTCAACAACTAAATGTATAATTTATTTAATCTTTCAAAAGTTTTCTTACGGCCTCAGTTTGCCTTTTGGTTTTTTTCTCTCAAAGTTTACGTCGTGAAAAAGCTGAAAACTTGTACCAGCTACCTTAAACAGTGCGGATCCATTAATACAAGGCTGGTGGTTATGTTTACCAAAGATTGCGCCACCTACAAACGGTCATGCAGCTTTTTAGTTTCTAACAAGCTAAAGAGTCGCTGCTATTAAAAAAAGCGTATGGAAAGTTCAGGGTCCAGTTGTTCAAGACCCAGGATTCTTAAAAATCTATATATGAAAGGGAATTATTTGACCTTTAGAGAACTTCTGCCAAACGTTCAATTGTATATGTTGTAGTTCAATTTCATCCTTCGCTCAATTTTTATTTCCTTTTGTTCTTGTGTCTGGTAATGAGTACAAAATAAAGGAAAATGAAAATTAAACCACAACACATACACCACATGTTTGACATTCATAACTTTTGTTGCGTTAGCGGATTGAAAAGAATTTGATGCCTTTGGAAACCTCAAAATTATTTGAAACTGTGATGGTGTTGTTACCTAACGGATGGTGTTGTTGCGATACGGGTTACAACGAAAGCAAGTTTTCTATACTTGAGTATGAATTTCTTTTTTTATTTTCTACAAACTTTCTTTTTATACGCACGAACGTTTATATCCTACACGCACGATTTTTTTGGTCTCTACGAAATAATTTTCGTTTATGGGAAGTGAAATCTCGCCCAACATTTTGATAACAACGTTGAACTTTCACTTCGCAGCCACTGTCAAATTTCGCTGGCATTGGAGCGTCGCGTAGAATTCCCTATCCAGTGCGGTCAAAAAAATTTTCCCGTCGGGGTAGGGGTCAGTTTTTTGCCGTTTTTCACCGTGACATTACTAAATGAGGCATACATGAAACAAAGGACAATACATGGAGTCTTACATGAGATAATGACCTTGAAAAACAAAAAAGATGGCGGCTCGACCGGTGACAAATTGTTTACGACTTTACAACAAGTTTTCTGAAAGTTTTCTTCGCGCGGACCTCCCCTGACGGGCTCAGGCTAAATGCAAAGGAAAACAAAAAAACAGTTTTTATCATATTCCTTGGATTGAAAGGCTGTGATGACTTTGAAGGTATACGATAGACATCAGCATTTCCAGTGGTACCCTTCGGATTCTCAGCTAACTTTGGCCTTAATCCTTTGATGAAAGTCCTCGAACGTGCTTCTCCATAATGAAATGGCGAGATTGAGCTTGATTTTTAGCGAAAAAAAAAAAAAAAAAAAAAAAAAAAAAAAACCAGAGCGATCCGATAACCTGGTGTTTGTCTGAGGTAAGATCTTGAATATGATGTTTCTCGTCACCTCAATTCCGGTGGTACCCATTTAGAAATCGTTACGAACCAAACGCAAAAACAGACAAAGATCCACTCAAAGTCTTTAAAATCTTACAATTCCGCCAATATCCAGGAATTCTACGCGGCGAGTTGATCTTCTATCGAGATGACCAAGAAAGGGAAGAAGAAAGGAAGCTTACCAAATCTTCGCTAATTTTTCCCTGGCTGGAGTTCCATTTTCTAATAAAAATGGCGCTGAAATTGCAATAACAACAACTTAGATACATGCAGTCGAGAAGAAAAGAAAGTTATTCAATTGGCATGGTTTTTATCTTGGCGAGTGTACACACAAAGGCAAAACGAACGAGCCCACTTACAGATATTACGTATACTATGATGGTCAAAACAAGCAAACAAACAAACAAACAAATAAATAACAACAACAACAAAATAAAACAATTCGGTTTAAACACAAACCAATATCCTGTAGCGTTTTCCGAGGTCTTAAAAGATCCATCTCAAGTCTGGAGTCAACTTTTAATTTTTGAGGGATCATTCTCTGGGCTCACAATTATTGCAAATTGACGATTCTTGGGCAACAAAAACCAAGGAAGAAAACGTGGGCGACAATCCTTCTCTCGGGGCCACGGCCCTAGTAATTAAATACTTCATGGTGGGCACAGAATGACCAAAAATCCACATTCATTTTGTTCAGCAGTTGTCCGCGGCATTGGTGCGCGCCTAAATCAAAATGGCGGCTTACATTCCTGTCGAACGAGTGCTTGAAAATGTTTTGAGAGAGGAAGAAATGATCGTAAACGCTGCTGAGGTCACTTTGACCGATCGAATTGAAGATTGCCTGAAGGAGGTTGGCGATTCTAACATAGACGTCGACATTTTTTGTCGACGCCGGAGTGTCAATGTTAGTCCCGCTATACGGCCTAAGTCGGCGAGGAGCTGCAGGTCAACCAGAGGTTTCCCATATCCTTAACTCCCAGATTCACGCGAGCACTATCATGAGATCGGAGTCCAGGTTATGGCTGGAGGTCATTTATATTACAGACGTCTTGCCGGACGACGGCGGGCGAGGAGCCCATTCCAATGTGAAATTACTCGAGGCATCCCCCAAGAATTTTTTCGCGTGTTAGTAAGAGTAACAAAATCCACTGAGGGGTTTGCTGAACCATTTGTGTCTTTTGGCGCCAACAGAAAGGAACAAAGAATTTCCTTGACAACATTAACACCCGTCAAACAGCTGTTTTCACTTCTCTCTCGCCTGACGGAGCGGGAAGTTGTGAAATACTTCAACGGGACTCTCACAGGGAAGAAAGCTGGCAGTAAAGTTTTTGTCCTGGCATCAGAAGAGAAACAAATGACCTTTGTTTACAAATTAAGCAAAGACTAACTTGCCATTTCCTTCCACTTTGGGGAGTGGAATACGTATGGTTTTCCACAACATAATTAAACTTCCTTGTAAATATGATATGATTTTACCGGGTTGCGATGGCAACAAAGTTTGACAATGACCTTAGGAAAGCGGGTCTTTTCATTAAAACAGTGGCTGCGCAAATGCATGACGTATCCTTTGGCCTTGCCCCCTCAAAAATATCCAATCTTTTTACTCAATATCGAGAAATCCACACATACAATACAAGATTTTCTTATGCTGGAAATTTCTATGTCAACCTATCAAGGCTTACTCAACAACTCTCTTCTTTTTCAAGATTTGGCCCCAAAGTTTGGAATTTCTCTTCCAAATAGTCTGCATTCCTTACCTTTTGGTGGGTACTCTGACACTTTTTATCTGTCATATTTTGCTGTAAACAAAATGTTGTAGCCGGTCCCACTTGAAACAGCTTGACACCGTTTTTTAACACCGTTGTAAACAGTGCTAGAGGGCAATCAACCAATATGTTGGCTTAAAGAAGTGCATAACCCCATGTAACTGATGGTGTGTAAAGTGGATTGTTTTGGTTTCATTGTTTTAGACTTAGCAGTTTTTTCAAGGGTATATATAAATAAAGATAGATTTATGAGGAAGTAGTGTGTAGTAAAACTGACCCAATAAATTATGGTAATGCCAGGGTGTTTTGGCTCCTGAGGGGTGGGCACTCCCACATGAAAGGGTAATGGATGTTCAGATGCCTGAATTATCCAGTTTTCCCATATTAGATATTAAATAATCAAAGCAAGAAAAAATATAATAAAATGCAATTTACTTTATTTACCCCTTTTCCTACAAGAACTGAAAGAGCTTTTAGCCTACAGTAATATCTTTGATTGTTTTTTGTTTTGTTTTTTTTAATTTTACATCACTAATGCATTGTTGAGAAATAATCTCTAACAATAAATATCAAGCTGAATAGACCTTATCGATCAATACAGATCATATGGCGATACTCAGGGGATTTGTCCTTCGTCATCACTCGTACATCACTAATGCATTGTTGAGAAATAATCTCTAACAATAAATATCAAGCTGAATAGACCTTATCGATCAATACAGATCATATGGCGATACTCAGGGGATTTGTCCTTCGTCATCACTCGTATGATTACAGACCGAATTGGACTCCACTCAGTCCTATTACCATTACTTATTTCAGTTCGATAAAAACATATTGCGGTACATTGTTTACGATCCTCCATCTAGGTCCTAAGGTTTGGAATTCCCTACCGAGTGATTTGACCGCCCTGTCCCCCAGATACACGAGATTTAAGACTTCATTAAAAAATTCCTTCTTAATAGAACACTAAATTAAACTCGTCCACCGCATGTATTGTCTTGAGGTGCCCAGTGTTAATAAGCTTTAAGCTTCTACTGGGTTCCCTCGCTACATCCCCGTTAGAGTTTGTGACAGCTCTACGTAACTATTGTCAAGTTTTTGTGCAACCAAATAAATAAATAAATAAATAAATATTTTATTTTATTTTATTTTATTTTATTTTATTTTATTAGCTTCGCCAGAGACCTGGCAAGGACACTACAACAGCGTGCGCCAATTACTGTAGGCCCGTAACTGCAAATCCCTCCCCATAACCACATTCTAGTAGAGATAGACCACCACACCGGGAACTACGTCCCCTACTCTTGTCGAACAGTGCGTGGGTTCCTTAACGTCACACAGAATCAATTATGAAGAGTTGTGAGTTGATTTCGATTACGCACAGTTTACTAAGGAGACAACACTATATACTCACAGGTACAAAAAGCACCTGATAAGTAGCTTACATGTACATATATCACGGTAGGGAAAGTTTACCTTAAACCTATATGTAAGCGCCATAGGGCTTCTAGGATTTTGGCACTATGGCAACAACAATGCGGTTTTTCTTGCTCTCAGATCATTTCATGAACTTTTAAAGTCATATTGTGCAAGCTATTTACTCTACCCTAAGTTATCTGTTCTCATTCCTTAACTGAAAATTCAGATGTCATTTTTACCAGTAGTATAGTGTTTGGGGGTACCAGATCAAAAATTAATTTAGGGGGTGTTTTAGCAAAATGATCTCGTATTCTGGAATATATAGTTATTTAATTTGATGGAATATATAGTTATTTAATTTGATGGAATCTATAGTTGTTCAATCTGATGGAACCAAGGTCAGCACACTTTTGAATTTATGGTTCAATCTGATGGAATCTATAGTTTATTAAAATGCGTGACTTTCTCGGAAAAATCACCAAGCGTTACATTCTCGGAAAAACAGGAAAATTAATGAGTCATCGCCTATAGCTATTATTTCTCACTGGTTTTCGTCTCATGGTTTAAAAATAAAATATCGCATAATATTATAGAATGAGTTGTAATTCAGTAATCCACAATGAATTAAAGAATATGGGAGAGTTCACATGTTCTTTTTGTGATCAGCTATTGGTCAAAGTTGTTAAAAGTGTGAAAGCACCTTGCTGTGATAATCAGAAAATGTTTAACGATGATGGTGAAAATGTTTGTCTAAATTGTGGTTCAGTTCATGGTTATGATTATTGTAAAGAGTACGTTGACTTTCATAATAATATGTATAAAATAAAGCGAAAATCTGTATATCATCGGAAGTACCATATTGAAAATGTGATAAATGGTATATGTCGTAAGAATGGACTTCAAATTTCTGTAAAAGATAAAGGCAAAATATTGAAAATATTCCAAGAGATAGACACTGTCCTTCCTTTGGTGAATAAGAATCGTAAAAGGATGATAAGTACGAAATTCATGCTTAAGCAAATATTTTTAATGCTTGATCTTCCATTTGATAAAATAATAGTTACTAGATCAAAAACGACGCTTGGATTTTATGATCGATATTGGGTTGAGATTCTATTGTTGAGATTTGATAAGATTATTAGTATTATCAAGCAGTGAATTTTTCATCATATTTCTGTAGGTACTTATCAATAATTGGACTATTGTCAGTCACATAATCATCGATATTCTTCATTGAGATTTGTATACTTGAAGCATCAAAATCACCACTTCTCAACTTCTCTTTTATTGAATTGAGTAGATGTTGATAGCTTTGATAAGCATATGTGCAATTCTGGATTTTCAAATCTAGGTTTTTATGCTTCATCCACCCTTGTATCAAAAGTGCTGCTGTACTGATGGCTACCAAACTAACACCACCTGTTGCCACACTTGTGGCGAGACCCTCAGTTGCAAAGATGATGGACAAGGAATTCCCCAGTAATTTCCATTTTTTGAACCGTTTAACAGCCTGTTTATGAGCCCAACACTTTCTGTGATATGTTCGGTAATAGGATTTTAATTCATTTACCTGATCTTCTGTTAATTCACCTGAAATATGGTTCCAGCTGAATATGCTTTTTCGCTCTTTCATATATGTCTTTTACATAATAATTCTCTTGAATATGCAATAAAGTATTCCAGAGATCTGACCACATAATGGAGATCTTTTTCTTCGCTTTGGTGTGAGGTACTTAGGTATGGCATAACAATATCCACGGTCTAATGAATAACTGTTATAAAATCTTCCATACGCATCATGAAGTATACCATGTGTTTGTAATGTTTCAATCCATCCAAGTGTATATTCCAAGAAATATGTCAAGCACCCATTTCCAGGACCAATAAGTCCAATATCCCTGTGAGTGTGTAAAATATTGCTTATCGAAATTTCTACATTAAAATGCTTGTGATACAGATATTGGTATACCAAAGCTGATTTTAAAATTGCATCATCGACTTGAATGAATTGTTGTTTAGTTTCATCAAAAAAGAATTCAACATATTTGATTGCTTCTTCTATCATATATTATATCGTTGTATTAAAATACTATGATGATCCAAAATTGTTTTTTCGTCTAATGTAGAATCCAAGTACACACAGAAAAAAATAACATTACCGTCAAGAGGTGCGATAGAGCTAGGATCTAAATCACCAAAAGTCATTTGCTGACTACCACTTCTATTGGCAGCTGTAAAACTTCCAATATGTTTTTTATTCCAATAGATTTTACTTGTGTTTGTTTTTGGAGAAGATAAATTATCCCAGTGAACAGACAAGCAGTGCCAAACATTTATTTGACCCAAATCATTTACTGAATAATCTGCTATTTTTCTGAAACTTTGTATAGATGCTGCTGGACCAAAATATACACAATTTGATTGATCAACACCACTTATAGCTAAATTTGAACCATTGTAATAGCTGACAAACTTATCATAACCTCCATTATCATGACCAAAAAGCCCATTTTTCCATGGATTTCCACCTGTATTTGAATTTAATTTATAAACAATGAAGATATTAACAACATCATTATTTAAATTTGTTTGACTTATCATTCTCTGTGATCCATCAAAATTCAAAAAATAACGTCCATTATGTTTCTCAGCCTTGGTACAAACAGTGGGTCTTATGTTCAAAGTTGATTGAGTTGCATTATTTTCTTCATTTGAGAGATCGTACAATGTTTCAACTTTTCTGTCTGCATTCATATCTAAAAAATTATTATTCGCTCTGTCGATTTGATAAGTACATTTAGAGTATAATCTGATGAATTCAGAAACCCATAAATCCAAAAAACTATCTCTGACAATATCTGAAACTTGTGATTTGATTACAACATGATCAGAATCATTGCCTGCTTTTACATTAGTCAAATGTTTGTTTCCAAGATCATAGTGACCATCTTGTGTTAATGTGAAACCAATTCCTTTATCACCTTTATCACCTTTAGGGCCTCTTTCACCAGTTCTTGTATTATCTTGATTTCGTGGAGAATTAAAAACTCCCATATACAAATGAATTAGATTAATCATTGAAAATAGGAACATGATCTATGCTGAATAAGTATTTGCATAAATAATGATGATGCAGTTGTATAATCCTATCGCTGAAATTAACACCACGATATGCAACAAAAAAACCAATTGAACCAGAGAAACTATTAGTGCCATTCACATCATTTGCTCCTATAGCCATTTGAGCTGTTCCACTAGAAGCACCTGATGTAAAATTTGCTAGTTTTTGGCCATTACACCAAACACTTGATGCATTATTCAAACCGGGCTTAGCCCAATGAACAGACAAACAGATCCATTTGTTTATTTCGCCAGCATTTGCTTTGTATTTGTAAGGAGCAATTCTGTTCATTAAAAATCTGCGACGGCCAATTGTGAAAAAGTTATAATTTCCTTGCGAGACAAATAGATTATTGTCGTATGAGAAGCAGACATATCTTTTTCCCGGAATGCTGCCACCTTCATTGACACCATTTCCAAATAATCCTTGTTTTTTCCTGGGAGAAGATGATGTGTCATTCAATTTGTAAACAATGAAAAAACTATCAGTACTACCAGTAGCATTTCAATTATGAGTGCTCAACAATCTTTGACCACCATTGAAATTGAGATAATACAAATAATCATGAATTCTGTCATTTGACAATGTCGGTTGAATGTTAGAATCTCCCTGAAAAGCATTATGTTCTCCATATGTTTGATCATATAAATTGCTGACTTTTCTTGATGAATTGTTATATTGGACTGTTATCGTATTAAAAATGTGATAAAAGGTTGAGGCATTTCTGACGATGTATGTCTGAATGAAATCATTTGTTCGCATAATGTTTCTCAGTTGTCCAAGATTCAAAAAAGAAGAACCAATTAATTGATGTCCATTTAAATCCATATCCATCTGCAATTGCATCTTTCTGTTGACAACCTTATAAGCTTCAATAAAGTCAAAAACATTCGGCGAAACATCTGAAACCTCTCCTTCAACACCATAAACAACACAAGGAACATTATACTTTGCTGGGTATGTTGAGTTAGCATTTATATGAATCGTACAATATAAATATTCAGGTGGTGAACTTGATGACGGTTTTTCAATCCACAGCAGATGTCTCGAATGATCTTCATTACTGTTGTCGAATTTCCTGTTGACAGTTCTGTGTATTGTGATTCCACCAGTTGCATTGAATGTTACACTACTAAGACTCATTCCTTCATAATCGGGAAACAGCCATTCAAGAATGAAAGTGTATTTTCCATCATTCATTGTGTACATATTGAATCCAATTCTGGCTCTGTAAGAATGGTCAGCTTCTTTATCCAAGTCAACATCAATGACCTTTTTTGAATGAGTGTGAGGTGATCTTTGCAATTCTATGTATCCATTAACTGTCAAGCCATATTCAGTGCTTATTTCATCAATTCTGTCCATCAAATACTTGAAAGCATTGTCTGGATGAGAAGCAGATGAAATATGACTTCTTTCTAATTGATCTAAATTTACGGCATCGGTTTTATTTGTTCCTTCTTTTAAGTTAATGATTTTATGCCCTCCAAGTTTCATATCCGCTGCCATCGCATTTGTTCCATTCAATAATAAAGTGTTTGCTCTCATAACTATTCCAGCTCGATTTAAAACTCTGAAGTTCACTGCATCAGTTTCATTCGAAGGGTCCGCTAAATTCGTCACTAAATTTCCACTCATTGACAAATTTCCATACATTGCAGTCGAACCGTCTCGTCGGAGAAAATATTCGTCGGTATACCTTTTTGTAGCCGCGTCGTCTGCGTTAACAGGTGGAGCAAGATCAGTGATGGCATTGTTGTTCATATTCAGATTTTGTTGTGCAATCGTATCGAGTTTGGTTTGCAACCTCTGGTCCACATATTTTTTATTAACTGCATTTTCAGCTGGTGTACTATTATCAACATCTTTCAGATCTTCAATTGCATATCCAGCCATGTTCAGATCACCCTCTGCTGGGTCGGTTCCGTCCCGTTTCAAACAGCTTGTAATTTGTGTGTCCACATAACTTTTGTTTACAGCATCTTGGGGTTTGAGGGTTATCCTGCAGGTTGAGGATTTTGTTTAGTTTCATGTCAATATTACTACCAAACGCAACATGGCCGTTTTCAATTTCATAAGCTGGGTCATGGAGAAAGTAAGACAAATTAGTGTGATAGCCATAGGCCCCATAAACGATGATATGTGTTTTGGTGTTAGACGCTGGAGCTGTGCTGGGAAGTTCAACCTCAATTGCTGCTTGACCACCACTTCTTTTTTCTATCTGGAGAAGTTTTTTCATGTAACCATCAACGTGTGGAGTTTTGAGGAAAGCTTTTTGAAACGGCTGTCCCACCTCACGTAAGTTTATAGACCGAATGGTTAATTCAATTGTTGCAATTCTTGGGTCAGATGGTGAGTAAAACTCAACAACAAAAGTGTACTAACTGTTTCTCAAAGATGTAAAATCAAAACGAATTTTGGATGTAAAGTTGCCTCTTCGTTTGATGAAAAAAGACAATGACGACTTGTTTATGTGATAAGGTGATCTGTCAAAATTCTCAATTTGAAGGTTTTCCACACCACTGACTGCAGAAGACTTGGATTTGTCTTTTAACAGAAAAGCGAAGGGGTTGCGTTGAGCTCCTGATGCTGAAAAAACAAGGTCATCAACATACTTTTCGTTGGCAGAATCTTTGTCAGAGTTTGGAGATCCGACATTTGTTATTTTATTGTCACCCATGTCAAGATCACCAGTCATTGCAACACTTCCATCTTTTTTAAGAAATGGTGAAACATCAATGCCAGTAATTCCAGCAATTTCAGTATCAACATACCCCTTTGTGGCTGTATCATTGTTTGCTGTTGGCGCCGCTACATTAGTCAATTTGTTACCTCCAAGATTCAAATCAGAAGTCATTGCAACGCTTCCATCTTTTTTCACAAAGTTATTATTGAGATATGTTGTACTCACTTTACCTATTACAGCATCATCAACGTATTTTCTATTTGCACAGTCTTGTGGAAGTATAGGGCGTGCAACATTGACTATTCTATGAAACTCATTTTAAGCTCACGATCAAATACAATTCTTCCTTCTTCTATTTCAAAAGCTGGGTCGTGAATATGTGATAAAATGATATTAGAAAATCCATAAACACCATAAACTATGACATGATGTTTGGCATTATTTGATAAATATGGTGAGATCAACAATAATTCCATTGATGTAGCTCCTTGACTTGTTTTTTCAAGGAAGAATATTCTCTTAAGATAACCATCAACAAGATGAGTCTTTGGAAATGCTCTTTTTATTGAATCCTTTCTTTCAATTAAATTAGATGACAGATTGTCGTCATCGACTGTTGCATTATTTGGGTTACCATTAGTATAAAACTCAACAACTAAAGTGTACTTTGAAACTTCCAATTGTGTCAGATCAAAACGAAGAACAGTTGTAAGACCAGCAGTAGGAATAACAAAAGACAAGGCTATTTTATTCAATGAGTAAGGGCTTTCATTATAGACTTCTAATTGTAGATTATTCGCATTTCTAAGAATAGTTGTTTTTGATATATCTTCAAGAAGAAATTTAAATGGATTAACACGTGTTCCTTCAATTGATAAAACAGCATCATTAACATATCCCAAGTTAGTAGAATCATAATGATTTACTGGATCACCAACATTTGTCAAACGTTTATTTTCAATGTCATAATTACCATCTTGTGTTAATCTAAATCCATCACCTTTGGGACCAACAGCTCCAGTAGCTCCTTGTGGACCAATTGCACCTGTATTACCTTTTGGGCCTCTATCACCTTTATCACCTTTGGGACCAATTGGACCAGCTGGACCTCTTTCACCAGTTCCAGTTTTTGTTTTATCTTGATCTTGTAGAGAATTGAAAACTCCCATTATATCATCTTGTTAGATTAATTTTCTTCATCACTGCTTTCATAGATGACAGGTAGTCTCTTATTGTTTTTCAATGCTTTTTGTGTCTTCCTGTATACTTCCATTTTGATTTTTTCAGCGATTTCAAATGGTGTTTCAACATCAGAAGGTTTGATCAATTTTTCGATTCTCTTTGTTTTTGGATTCTCCTGTTTTTCAACATCTTGGAAATTGCTGATTGCCATATAATATTAGATTAGATTAAACAGCACCATAAAAATTTCTCTTGATTGTCTTCATCGGCTTGTCGACATAACAGAAGGAATATGGTTTCTTGGTTGCTTCAATGTATTTCTTCTTGTCTATTCCAAGTTCTTGTGCAATCAAGTTCCTTTCACTTGAGGATGGGAAATCATAAAGGCAGAAGTGACTGCAATTGAGTCTGATTGATTTTGGACAGCCATAGAATGATTGTGTGAGATATATGACTGAACAGTTCTTGTGTCTCCCCTGAATGAAATAGCTGATTATCTGATCTTGTTTCTTGTCAGTGACAAAATCATCAAAAACAACCAATCGCTGCAAATCTGTGTCTTTTATTTGTTCAACTGGCAATATCTCTTCTTGACTGCAAACCAAGGCAGGATATCCAATGTGACTGCTTATTTCATCCATTACTTTTCCGAAGATATCTGTACTTGTCTTGATCCAAATTTTTTGCATAAAGATGTATCTGATCATAATAGACCAAAGGTTCCATAATCAGATGCATGAACAATGTTGTCTTTCCAGATCCAGAATTACCAGCCAATAACATTCTAAATGTATCTTTTGGCATATACGGGTACAACTGTCTGAATGAATTATTTGAATTCTGAATGATATCATAATTTGGAATTTCCATATGTTAATAGTTTAGATTAGTCTAACACAATTGTATATGGATATAGAACGTATGAAAAGGCTTCTTAAAAGTGGAATTGAAGCTGGAAATAAAACTAGAGAAGTTCGTGAGGTTATCAAGACTTATGAAAACAGAAAACAGGATGCTTATGATACAACATCAGAATTACTGAAACCCTCTATTGATGTCCAGAAGAGTGTGAAAGAAAGTGTCGACAAAAAACAGGATGAAGTTATTGAACAGTTGAAAAAAAATCAAAAAGCCTTGACATCTGGTTTTGAAGACCTTATGCTATTAAACACGTTACCTGAATCAGTACCAATAAAAACAACATTACCAATTGATTACAAACCTAAAATGATGACTGAAACGGAACCAAAGTATAAGTCAAATCTTGACAAAGGTTTCTCACTTGATGAGGTTAAGGTATTACAGGAATATGAATTGTCTCCTCCAACAACAATTTTAGACAGGATAATGGATGGTACAATCGACATCGACAAGTATAACAAAAAATATTGGTGAGATAACCAGACAACTTGGAAGACAAAAAGCTCATCTATCAACAACCAAAACAAATAGGGATAAAAACAAAGAAAAGATATATGAATTGACTCAAAGGATCAAACTAATGCAAAAGTACCGAAAAAGAATGGAAACTGTTAAGGAAGGTGCACAAACTGTTGGTTCAGGCATGGGAAGGAGAAGAGGTGCAATGGGTTCAAGGGATGCATTTTTGGGTGACATGCTTTCAAGACTACAGTTGCTTGGTGGATCTATTTCAGCCGGCAACAACAGCAAAAATGTTCAAAATGAATTCACAAAAATATTGCATACCTTGAACAGACTGGGAATCCTGAAAACCGGTGAGTTGAATAAAATAATGATGAAATATCTAATGTAAAAGTATATGACAGAAATTTCATTACGATTCAACAGTAAAAACAGAGACAAAATTGGTGTTAGTAAGAGTCATGATTTTGAAAAAAGATTCAATACACCTCTTAAATTAACGAATGATTTGAAATATGAAATGGCTGTGAATGTTATCAATATGACATACAGTTGGTACAATATCAGAGATATTTTTGGGAATAATCAAATGAAATACAGCTATGACAAAGGTGTAAACTGGGAAACAATAACATTCGTTGACGGGATGTATTCATACGACGATATCAATAGTTACATTCATGAGTATATGAGAAAAAATAGCCATGTACTGAATCCATCTGAAACAGACAAATCAAAATTCCTGTATGGTATTAACATGTATTTCGTTTTGTCAACATATCGCATTTTGATTGAACTCAATGAAAATTATCGTGTGGATCTGAGAAATCTTGATTTCAGAAAACTTATCGGTTTCGATTCAAAATTAGTTTCAGCCACAGAATATGGAACAAATCTACCTGATATTACAAGAGGAGTAGATGAAATTTATATCAATTGTGATATGGTGATAGATAGCATTGTTGATGGAAATAGCACAAATACAATCGCAGTTATACCAGTCACAGATCTCGTTAGAAGTTTACCTTTCACTTACAAACCTCGTTTTCTTTCATGGAATCCTGTCTCAACACATACAATCAGCTCAATACGCTTTTATGTCACTGATTCTTCTAGACAGCCAGTTGATTTAAATGGGATAGATTGGTACATTGAGTTATTCTTGAGAGGTGTGGAATTATAAAACCTAATAGTATATGAAACGGTTTGAGTTTAAAAAATATGAACAACATGGTGAAGGTATTGTGACTGATATGATCAAAACAGCTGGAAAAAAAGCAGCAACAACAATTGGTGAACATGCTGGCAAAAAAGCTGGTGACAAAATCATAGAACTTTTGAAAAAGAGAAAAAGTGGAAACAAGAGTGGAACTGAGAGTGTGAGCCAGACTGGTGGTTTAATCAAAAGAAAGAGAGGTCGACCACGTAAAATAAAATAACTTTTATCTAACACAATAATATATGTCAAACTATCGTGACTCAAAATATATCGAAAGATATGAAGATGTAGTGTTCGAACTAGAGACAGCACTTAATACTGTAGTAGCAAATAATGCTCATCAGAGGAAAACAGGCTACCGATTTGTTGTTGATAACAGTGGAGAGACTACACCATTTGATTGGTACAATGCCCGTTTTAATGTTATTTTCAAAGAAAATAAGCTTGCAGATGGAGCTGACATTGCTGGTGCAGATCGAAATGGTATTGTTAATTCAGTTCACGCTCTTATTAACACCATTAATGTGAAAATGAATGGTCTTGATGTTTATGAATGCCGTGATGCAAACCAAGCCACAAATATTAAGTCATTGCTTGAGTATTCACAGGGTTATACTGTAAGTCAGGGAACCAATGGTTCTTCTATCTTGACACCAGCAGAGATGCTGAAAACAGAGTAGCACAAGCTGCTTATAACAAAGGATTCTCAGATCGTAAAGCTTTACTTAATGGTGGTGGTGAAGTAAATGCAGAGATAGCATTGAACAGATACGGTTTTTTCAAGAGCTTTTGGGATGAACTCATGCCTAACTCAAAAGTAGAGGTGAACCTGACACTTGAGAGTGATGACAATATGATTTGGCAAGCTACTGATGAATGTCGTGTGGTACTAACTAAATTCCAGCTAATTGTTCCTCGTATTATTTTTAATTCTACGGGAAAGTCCTTATACATGAGCAAGTATCTTGACAACAGAAAGTGGACTTACATGAGAGAAATGGTTGAGAGAGGCAATTCAACAAGACAACAGACTGCCAATTTCCGTATTTCCACAGGAATAAACAAACCCAGGCATGTCTTTGTATTCATCATCAATGATGCAAGTGATGCATCTCAGACAGCCAATAAATTTCTCTATAACACCTTTTCAGTTGCAAATAACCGAACTTTGACTGATTGTTATCTTGAAGTTGGCAATGGAAATGATTATCCAGAGGTTCATTATAAACCCTCAACAGAACCAACAAGAGTATTTAGAGATGTTTTGAAATATGTTCAAGCTGTAAATGATTTCAGTGAAAGTACCCTTCTCACAAGAGGAAACTTTGGTACAATATTCCCTTTCATTTACTTTGATCTGACAAAACAGAACAGGACATAAAAGATGGAATGACAAAACTGACTTTCAAATACACTTTGAGTGATGGAACAAATGCTGATTACAGTGTGTATGCATTGGTCCTCTATGAGCAGGATATTGAGATGAGAAAGACTGATGGAAAATTAATTCTGAGATCAATGTAAATTAAATAATTAATTGAATTAAATTAAATAAATAATTAAATAAATTAAATAAATTAAATAATTAAATTAAATGATTGTTTGTATTAAATACAATTTAGTATAAACATATATTATATGACTACTTATCATCCTCATGGAGTGAAACTTTCACAAGGTCAGAAACAAAAGCTAGCAAAAGCTTATGCAACAAATTCACCTGTAACAATAAGGTTGACGCATAGTGAATTGTCTGGAAATGATCAACTAATGTTGACTAAGAGACAAATCAACAAACTGATTAAATCAAGTAGATCAGGAAAAGGTTCAGACATCAAGATATCAAAAAATCAAATCAGAAAAGCAGTTGTAGAAGGAGGCTCTCTTTGGTCCAGTCTTTTTTCACTTGGAACAAGACTATTGCCTTATGCAGGTAAAGCAGTAGCTAAAGCGGCTCCAGCATTGGCTACTGGTGCTCTTTCTTCTTTAGCAAGTCTCGGTGTTGATAAACTATTTGGGAAGAAACAAAGTGGAGGATTTCTTATTCCTAATGCCAATTTATCCCAATTATTGAATGTAGGAAATTTATTGAATACGAGACAGATGGCAGATATTATTCAAAAAATGCAGTATGGTGGAGACGTTGTTATCAAACCAACAAAAGCGCAGACTGGAAAGGGTATTGGAACAATACTCGCCAGTATTGGAATTCCTTTGGCTATAGAAGCAATCAGAAAATTAACTGGAAAAGGTTTGCATGTTGAAAGCAGCCGTCCAAGACGGTCATTAGATGTTCACGTTCCAATCGGTTATGGAATGAAAAAAAAAAAAAAGACAAAAAAGGGAAAAGGGCTTCTGTTAGGCAAAGACAGTCCATTCAATTCAATCCCAATTCTGGGAACCATTTTGTAAACAAACCCTTATCCAACTTCGATTTAATCAATTGGGTTAAACAACTTGGAATAAAACATTTCAGAGGAGTATTTTCAAGAGACAATCTGCCAAACCTGATGAGAAACAATGAATGTGGAATAGTCAATCTCGACAGTCAGATTGGACCTGGTACTCACTGGGTATGTTATCGAATTGGTGATAAATACTGTGAATACTTTGACTCATTTGGTTTAATGATGCCAACAGAAGTACAGAAATACATGGCTACAAGTGGAAAACAACTTGAATACTCTGGAGATGAGATACAAGAAAGAGATTAGTCTTGTGTGGATATTGGTGTTTGTACTATCTTCTCGAGAGACAAAATGGAGATCCATTCTTAATACAATACATAATTCCAAATTCAGTCCAACAGATACGAGTGTCAATCACAGATTCATTATAGATTACTTTGAAAATATCTAACCAATATGTATAATGGTAAAATCATATTGTGTGAAACAGAAGAAAGTCACTGAATGTGTACCAGGAAGTGAAAGATATCAAAAGACAAAAAATGGTCGAACTGTGATGAAATGTACTTGTGCTGAATGTGGAATCACAAAGACTAAATTTGTCAGAAATCGGGGAAACTAATTAGCCCGTCTGAAGGGGCGGGCATACTAGATTCGGCCGCAGATATGGCACTAACAGGATTTTTGGAACATGGAGTCCCTTATTTAGCGAAGAAGGGTGTTGAAATGGGTAGATATTATGCATCAGAAGCAATGAGAAATCCAAAGCTGCAAAAGAAATTAATTGACAAAGGACTTTCCCTCGCAAAGCCTGCAATCACAAAGGTTGGTCAGAAGCTTTGAAACAACTCTCAACAAAAGTGAGACCAAATATTCGTTACAAAACAGATATCAAAGGATTAGATTATGGCGGTGCTATTGACATTCATAAATTAATTGGAAAAATACCAAAACCCAAAGCTGGCTGGACACCAAGTAAATATAAATATATGGGACCTTACAATCCATTGCATGAGCAGTTGGAATATGATCCAAATACTGGTGAGGTCTTGAAATGGAATGTACAACCTTATAACAAAGTGGATGAAATAGCAGCTTACCATGATATTTGTTATGATATGGGAAAAAATAAAGGCGATTGTGACAGAAGAATGGTCGAGTCACTAGATCAAATACCATATGGTGAGATGCCAAAATGGGGTCAAACAGCCAGATTCTTAATTGACAAAAAACAGAAATTAGGTCTTGGTGTTTCAAAAAACGGAAAAAGCCGTCGAGTGAAGAAAACTGGCAAGAAAAACTAGCTGATGAATTACATGCACCCATAAAACGAAATTTCACTCGGCGGCGTGTGATTGTAAATAAAATTGATGAAATATGGGCAAGTGATCTAGTTGAAATGCAACAGTTCAGTAAATGGAATAAAGGTTATCGATATCTTCTTATGGTTATTGATGTCTTCAGCAAATATGGTTGGATTGTCCCATTGAAGGATAAGAAAGGTGAATCTGTCACTGAAGCATTCAAATCAATATTCAAGGAAGGCAGAAAACCACAGTATTTATGGGTCGACAAGGGAAAAGAGTTTTACAACAAACACTTGAAGGACTTGCTAGAGAAACATAGTGTACAGATGTACTCAACTGAGAATGAAGAGAAGTCATCAGTAGTTGAAAGATGGAATAGGACAATGAAGTCCAAAATGTGGAAGCAGTTCACTGTTCAAGGTAATACACAGTATTTAGACATGTTACCAAAATTAGTGAAACAGTACAACAACACAAAACATTTAAGCACAAAGATGACACCCGTTGAAGCATCTGATAAGAGGAATGAAGGAACTGTTTACTTCAATTTGTATGGTGATATGGAGCCATTAAAACAGAAACCAAAATTTAAAATAGGTGATAAGGTCCGAATATCCAAGTATAAACGGAATGTGTTCGACAAGGGCTATACACCAAATTGGACTGAAGAAGTGTTTACAGTTGATAAAATCCATATACAAATCCAATAACATACAAACTAAAAGATCTCAACGATGAAGATATTGAAGGGAGTTTTTATGAAGCTGAATTATTGAAAGCCAGACAGGATGTATTCCGTATTGATAAAGTCATTCGCAGAGATTACAAGAAGAAACAAGCTTTGGTGAAGTGGAAGGGTTATAGTGATGACTTCAACAGTTGGATACCGTTCAAGGATTTAAAAGACATATTATAAAGAGAAAATTATCTAACATATATGTGAGTAGACCCTACAGTATATCTGTTATTTGCTATTATGTAGCCAAGAATATTATTATTCCTGACTATATTTAAACACAGGTCGAAAATGAATTAAAAAAATAAATAATATAATATACATGCAAAAATATTCCTACGATAATAAAGAATTAGATGTATCAATAGATTGCTATCTTGATGAAAAAAATGACGTTTGGTTCAGAGGAAGAGACATTGCTAAAATTCTTAACTATAAAAATCCACAAAGAGCAATCAGAGATTATGTTGTATCGGATGATAAAATCTTAAGAGACGTGCACAAAATCAGCATAAATTCACGGGGGACAAAAATGGTCCCTCGTGCTGAGGCCACTGATTCACGGGGGACAAAAATGGTCCCTCGTGCTGAGACCCCCGAAAAAACTTTCAAATGTTTCTTCATAAATGAATCAGGATTTTATTCACTAATACTGTCCTCTAAAAAACAAGAAGCTGTAAAATTCAAACATTGGGTTACATCAAAGTATTGCCATCAATCAGAAAACAGGGATATTACAAACAGTTCAATGACAGAAATAATAACATGCTGATGATTGAAAGTGAAGATGATCTGCATTATAAGATTGTTTCATTCATCAGAAAGAAATATGAAGGTGCATTAATGGTGGCGGGATTAGGTGAAAATCAAATAAGCTCAAACATGCGAATCAGAAGTTATAAGAAAGGATATATGGCTGGACAGTGTGATTTAATGCTGATGAATCCCACAAGAAAACACAGTGCTCTTTGTCTTGAATTCAAAAGCCCAACAGGTGTGTATAAAGTGTCAGACAAACAGTCTGATATGAAGCTAATGTATGAGAAAAACAATTGTAAATACATCATGAGCAATAGTTTCGAAGACTTGATTCATGAAATAACTAAACACTTGGAAGAAAGCAAATTATACTTATCAAGAAGAGAAAGATATTTAAAAAAATAATTTATATAACTATATATTATGGAAAATAAAAATGTTAAAAGAGGTCGTGGAAGGCCTAGAGTTCTCAGTGATGAGGAAAGAAAAAAACACAAGACTACCTATATGCTAAATAAAGAATGGTACTGTAACATATGTAAGACAGGACGTAACTACACAATGGCAGGGAAATCTTGTCATATTAAAACAAAAAAACATCAAAAAAATATTCTTCAATAATTACAATTCAAAAGGATCCAGTAATTGGATCAATTGAATTCTCAACCATATTTAAACACAGACGGAAATGTTTTAAAGAAATAATAACTATAGATATATTATAAATGGAAAAAATTATCGAAACTAGTAGTAATATGGACAAGAAAAGTCTCAAAAAATTGAGCAAATCTAAGCTAATCGAGTTGTTGTTGAAGCAGCAGAAAAAGCCTAAAGTTATTATAGTTGATGACACAAAACCTAAACCAAGAACAAGACCAATTCCCGCCCCAAGGACGAAAAGACCAACTGTGAAAGAATTGGTTGATTATTTTGAGAGGAAAAGATTCCAGCCCCACCTGCTGAATGGTTGGAAGAAATAGAACAATTGAAAAAGAGACCGATCCAGCACCGAGAACCAAACAGGTGATTCAAAAGCCAGCGATTGCACCCAGAACAAAAATAGAGCAAACAGAGAAAGCTCTGAAAGGTTTCACAAAATCTTTTGAAATCAGTATAAAAAATAACAAAGACCCGCTTGCGCAACTGCAAAACACAAGAAAGGCTGTTGCATATAATATTATAAAATTGTTGAATGAAATTAAAGGTCTCAAATTCGTTGAAACGCTAAAGGTAACATTCGCAAAAATGACTGACGGAGCAATAGAATACAAAACCGCATATTTCAACAGTGTAGCTCAAACAATTGTGAATAATCTGGAAGTAACTGAATCACTACAGTTGTCAAAAGACCAAATAATGAATAAGATTGCAGTTTGGGTATCTGAAGGTTCAGGTTGGACAATTGAATCTGTTGACAGCCATTACCTCAATGTTGTGAAATATGCGCCAATTAAGGGCTCCTCATACATTAAACTACCGAATGAACTCAGAAACAGTGCAAAGGGTTTGATTAACATAAAGAATGATGATGATCTTTGCTTCATGTGGTGTCATATCAGGCACTTGAATCCTCAAGACAAATACCCACAGAGAATAAAGAAGACTGACAGAAAATTTTTCAATACATTAGATTATTCAGGGTTGAATTCCCAGTTGCAACCAAGCATTACAACAAGATAGAGAAACAAAATGAGATCAACATCAATGTTTTTGGTTATGAGAATAGACAGCCATATCCAATTTTTGTTTCAAAAGAGAAATATGCAGACTGCTTGAATCTGCTTCTAATAACTGAAAATGAAAACAAGCATTATGTGCTGATCAAAGATTTCAATAAGTTTATGTACAATCAAACAAAGCACAAAGAAAGAAAACACTTTTGTATGCACTGTCTTCAATGCTTCAGCTCTGAAAGGGTGTTGAATGATCACAAGGACAACTGCATGCAAGTAAATGGCACACAAGCAATAAAAATGCCAAACAAAGATAACAACATACTGAAATTCAACAACTTTCATAAACAACAGCAGGTACCATTTGTGATCTATGCTGATTTTGAGGCCATCACTGAAAAAATACACGGTTGCCAACCCAACAGTGATAAATCATACACTGAAGCCTATCAGAAGCATACTGACTGTGGATATGGTTACAAAGTTGTTTGTTGCTATGACGATAAATACAGCAAACCAGCAGTAATATACAGGGGTGAAAAGGCTGTGTACAAATTTATGGAAGCTATGCTGGAGGAAGTCAAATATTGCAAGAATGTTGTGAAAAAGGAATTCAATAAACCATTGAAAATGACTGAGGATGATGAAAAAGAATTCCAAAAAGCTGAAATGTGTCACATCTGTGATAAGAAGTATACTGAAAAGGATATTAGAGTCCGAGATCATTGTCACATTACTGGTAAATACAGAGGTTCTGCTCACCAAGATTGTAATCTGAAACTCAGAGTGAACCCAGAAGAAATAAAGATACCAGTCATATTTCACAATCTAAGAGGCTATGATAGTCATTTTATTATGCAGGAGATTGGAGCCATTGTTAAGAAGCACACTTACAAAAACAAGAAAGGTGAAGACTGTCAAATGAACATCAATGCTATCCCAAATAACATGGAGAAGTATATGGCTTTCATGCTTGGCAATCACCTAACATTTCTTGATAGTTTCCAGTTCATGAGCTCTAGTTTGGAAAAACTTGTAGGCAATCTACCTAAAGAAGCCTTAAAATACGCCTCACAAGAGTTCAAGGGAAAGGATCTTAATCTGATGGCACAGAAAGGTGTTTATCCTTACGACTACATGGACAGTTTCGATCAATTCAATCAGAAGCTGCCCTCAAAAGAAGAATTCTATAGCATACTGAGTGATACGCATATATCAGATGAAGACTATACGCATGTTCAGACTGTTTGGAAAGCATTCTCTTTGAAAAACATGGGTGATTATCATGATCTGTACCTTAAAACAGATGTACTCCTACTGGCTGATGTATTTGAAAACTTCAGAAAAACATGCCTTGAGTACTATAAACTGGACCCGTGTCACTATTTCACATCTCCTGGTTTATCTTGGGATGCCATGCTGAAAATGACTGACATAAAATTAGAATTGATGACAGACATTGATATGTTTCAATTCATTGAAAAGGGCCTACGTGGTGGTATCAGTTATATAGCCAACAGATACGGAAAAGCAAACAACAAATACATGAAAGATTACAATGAGAAGGCGCCCTCAAAGTATATCATGTATCTAGATGCAAATAATTTGTATGGTTGGGCTATGAGTCAATACCTTCCAACTGGCGGATTCAGATGGATGACACAAAAACAGATCAATAATTTAGACCTGGCTGTCTATAAAGAAGATAGTGCAAAGGGTTTGATTCTTGAAGTTGATTTAGAATACCCCCAGAGTTACATGATCTTCACAATGACTATCCACTTGGACCGGAAAAGGTCAAAGTGACTGGGGACATGCTATCAGATTATTGTAAGAAAATAGCTAGCCAATTCAATATATCAACTGGTTTGGTACATAAACTGATACCAACATTAAGCAACAAAGAGAAGTATGTTCTGCATTACAGGAACCTACAATTGTATAGTACACAGATCTGGTTTGAAGGTAACAAAAATCCACAGAGTGCTAGAGTACAAACAATCCCCTTGGCTCAGACAGTACATTGACTTCAACACACAGAAAAGAACTAGCGCAAAAAATGCCTTTGAGAAAGACTTCTTCAAGCTGATGAATAACAGTGTATTTGGAAAAACGATGGAAAACCTCAGAAAGCGAGTAGACGTCAGATTGGTGACTGATGAGAAGAAGCTATTGAAATTAGCTAGTAAACCCACTTATGTTAGCAGTAAAATCTTCGATGAAAATCTAGTAGCTGTTCATAAGATAAAAGAAACACTTACTTTAAGCCGGCCAGCATACGTGGGGATGTGTATTCTAGACCTTAGCAAGACACTGATGTACGATTTCCATTACAACTACATTAAACAAAAGTACCGTAACAAGGCCAAGCTGCTCTTCACAGACACAGACTCACTGACCTATGAAATTGAAACCCAAGACGTCTATAGACACTTCTGGAAGGATAAAAATAAATTTGACAATAGTGACTACCCAGAATGCTCTCCATATTTCGATAAGACGAATAAAAAAGTGATTGGTAAATTCAAAGATGAGGCAGCAGGAGTACCCGTTTGCGAATTCATCGGTCTACGATCGAAAATGTATAGCTATATGAAAGATAACCAAAATGGAGGAAAAACAGCAAAAGGTATTGGAAGAATATTATTAAGAATAACATCAAACATGAAAATTATAAAGAGACACTATTTGATAATAAACAGATGCATCATAGAATGAAAACAATCAGAAGTCAGAACCATCAACTTGGAAGTTATGAGATAAATAAAGTATCACTCAGCTGCTTTGACGACAAGCGGTATATTCATGATAATGGCGTGACAAGCTATGCATATGGACATTATGGAATCTAGCTGTTGTGGTGTTTTAATCGCCTCAAACCCACTGATTTGCCCAGTTCAGGATAGCTGCCCTCTTTCTGACCCTTTACCCGAAGAATTAACATATGAGACAGGAACATTTGTTGGGGGGATTCCCTTTCGAATGAGTCACCAAACTACGTCACTATGTTTAGGGGATTCTAGATTTTTCGCTTTTTACACATGCGTATTATTTTTTATCTTTGAAAATTTCATTTATGTACCACAAGCATAAAAATGAAAATACAAACGAAAATATAAGGGTTGTTTCACACAGATAAAGTGTGGCTTGTATACAGAGTATCTAACGATTGGAAAAAGCGGGGGCCTTTCGTTAGCGAAATGTATACAAGCCACCCCATGGAATGACGAAAAACCCCCGCCGTTATTCCATGGGTTAAAAAATAAAATAAAAAAAAAATAAAAAAATAAAAAATGAAAAAATCACCCTGAGATGGTGTTGGATTGTTGGGTAGAGCTATAGTTAAGCTTCGGCTTCTCAGAAGTGCCGGTTCAATCTCAAGCCGGAGGGTGAAAAAAAAACAATAATTGGCCCCAAGAGGGTCTGAAAGGGCCAGAGCGGAGTGGAGGTGGGAACATAAATGATAGTGCTCTGGTGGTGTGGTGGCGGGAATACAAAAAAAAAAAAACAAAAAAAAACCTCTCATGAGGGACGGGTGGTGATTCAAATTCCAAATTAAGTCCCTCATGAGAGGTTCTGGTGGCCACCAGTTTTGCTATTTTATTTTCTGCATCTTTAATTGCTTCAAATAATAGCTATAGGCGATGACTCATTTCCTGTTTTTCCGAGAATGTCACGCTTGGTGATTTTTCCGAGAAAGTCACGCATTTTAATAAACTATAGATTCCATCAGATTGAACCATAAATTCAAAAGTGTGCTGACCTTGGTTCCATCAGATTGAACAACTATAGATTCCATCAAATTAAATAACTATATATTCCATCAAATTAAATAACTATATATTCCAGAATACGAGATCATTTTGCTAAAACACCCCCTAAATTAATTTTTGATCTGGTACCCCAAACACTATACTACTTTTACCTCACTGATGACGTAGTCTTAATGATAGATGTGTCACTCTTCCCGCCGTAAGCACTACTTTTAGTTAACTGCAAGGAGGGTACTATTGGAGCCAGTCAAAACAAACGTTTTATTGTGTTGGTGTGACGATATAACGATTTGCTTGTTGGTATGTTTGATGTGGTATTTTCTGCCGGTATGTATTTTCTGTGGTATTTTCTACAATAATGGTGATTTGCAAAGATGATCTGCCAATAAGAGATATTTAGCAACGCAATTAAAATTTCATGTCGAATTCGAATCGATAAACGTTGACAAGCAGGCAGAAGTATTTTATACTTTCATCACTGAGCTGAGGTATATCACAGACTCTGTTTCTTTGCCGTTTTATCGATAGATTCTCCCCATCTAAACCGATATTTACGCCGATTTCCCGCTGAGCATTCAATCCACGAAAGTTTAGACGCTAACGGAAGGAAACAATGTTGGATTAAGGCTGCGTTGAAATTAATTAAAGGGAAGCCTGTAAAAATCGATTCTAGTGGGAAGTTTAAAAGTGGGATTGCAGGGATTGCAATAATTAGGGTAAATAAAAAATAATTATAGTCGATTCTAATTGATAAAACTGAATGTGCTTGATGAATAGCGCAATTAGTAGAAAATTTTGGTTTTTGTTGAAGTGAAGATCCAAGAATACAGTGCATGTGATTTACGGGAGTTGTCATATTTTTTTCCATACATCATCAAGCTCTTCAAATTGAGAACAGCAGTCTCAAAGCAACGCAGTTTATTTTGGCCAAAGCTTAGGATATATTTCGCTAAGATGCGATGAAGCGTCGGTTCCTTTTGAGCGGCCACCTGCATATATACATACAGTTCAGTAACTATGAGATGCTGTTGCGTTTGGTGAATTGGAACGATTTTAGTGCCTTTGGAAATCCAGGATTCATAAAAGCTATAAATACAACTGAAATATTTGAGGCAATTTAAGAGATTGTTTTATTGAAGCAGGTTTACTTCATGTTTGCCCCCAATAGCTTGCGACTAATTTCTGCCACGCATAAATGAAAAATATACACCAAATACTGTTTCCAGCAAAATTTCTACTATTTGATGTTCATAACTTTTAGTTGTGCTGAGCGGATTGAAAAAAGTTTGATGTCTTTGCAAAGCTCAGAATTCTTACATCCTATCAAAGTAAATTTAAAAGCTTACTGACAGTTATACGTAGATGGTGTTGTCGGCTAACGGAAGAAAAACATGAAAGTGGCTACAACGAAAGGAAGCTTTCTTGGTTGTGGATGAAATTTCTATTCGTTTTCTACAGGCTAACGTTTTAAATCCTGCATAGGATTTTGGCTCCTTGAACGAAGTTTCGTTTTCAAGAAGCCGGAACATTGAACTCTCTCATCTCACCTCTTTCAGGAAATTTCGCCCACTGAGATCGAGTAGTAGAGCTAAAATTTTCAAAAAAAAAAATATTGTTTGCTGAATTTTTTTCATAAAAATTAAATCGGCGAGAGTCACCGAGGTTCTTGGAACTACGTTTGTATCGATTTTGAACAACACTGTTAGCTGTTGTCCAATTCATGTGGAGGTGTCCAATAAAGACGAAACATAAAGAAAGCTTACTTGCTAGCTTACCAGATGTCCGCTAATTTGCCCCTGAGTGGAGTTTCATTCTGAGCTAAAGTTAGCACTGCCGGAAAATTGCCATAACCAAAACTTAGATAAACGCCACCACGGAGATAAGCTAGTTCCTGAATTGAATTGCAAATAAAATTATTAACTTATATGACAAAGCTATGAAAATGACATTCCGTCATCATTTGGAACAGGCAACACTAGATTAATTTGCATATTTCATTCAGAGTCCTAATATTAATATGGAAATTCACGAAATACCCCTTTTCGAAGAAAATAATAGTGAACATATGAAAATCAGGAGGGCAGAGAAAATCCAGTTATTAGCGTCCATAATATAAAGGAAAAGTTTTACGCATTATTCATCACAGTCTAGCCCAGCTGATGTATTAACTTTCTTTTCAATTACTTTTTCAGTCTTGACTTCCGCCTCTCTTCTCAACTCTCTCCAACAACATTACTGTGTCAGGTCGTTGCGCTTGCCATAGTCAGAGCTTAATTCATTAGTAACATCCATCATGGTTCAACCCTTGACAAAGAAATAACTAGAGGCTAAAGGTAGCCTTTACCCGGGGCGTTTGCTTAAGGTAGTTAATGTCGCTTATGTTTCAGTTTTTAGCTTAAGGTGGCTCAAAATGGTTTCGTTATTTTTAAACACCAACTCTTTGATGGATCGATACTGCCAAAATATTTTATTCATTTTCTTGAACATGGTATCAAAAAATTTCTCAATTATTTCTTAACAATTTGCGATCAATTGTTTTATAGATAAGGTTACCATAGCAACATTACAGCTTCTTAGAAAGACCCTAAATTTTGGATTTATGTGCCTATATAACTCCAAAACGAATCCGGTGACCCCCGATTTTTATTATTGAATTGCAATCTGTATATGAAGATTCATCTTTGTGCAAAGTTTTAAGAAATCTGTAAATGGAGTTCAGAGCCACCTTAATTTTTCGATGATTTAAAGTGGCTCTGAACCCCATCTACAGGATTTTTAAAAACTTTTCAGAAAGATGAATCTTCGTATTCAGATTGCAATTCAATAATAAAAATCGTAGATTACCGGACTCGTTTTGAGTTATAGGGACATAAATCCAAAATTTAGGGTCTTTCTAAGAAGCTGTACTGTTGCTATGGTAACCTTATATGTAAAAATTAATTGATCGCAAATTGCCATTCAATTCAATAATGTAAAGGCTTTGGAAATGTCTTAAGGTGGTAGGTAAGCTCTACTTATGATAACATATAGATTTAGCCAAGCCTAAAAGCGTAGCTACACGAGTATTATTTTTTTATATTAGTATTGAGCAACTTCGCATGGCTTTCCTTGCGCCAATATTTTATGTTTAGAGCAGTCAACAGGAATTGACCGCGGTTCAAAAACCTCAAAACATTACAACAAAACGTATGTTTGTTCGAAAACAAATTTAACAATCAAATAACGATCAAACATTTTCACCCAACATCGTGTTTTACCGTTTAACCACCTCTCTCAACATTGCATTTATTCTTAAACGGCTTTCCATGTTTGATCTAGATCAAACGTGAGTGAAGTTTCCAAAGAACATGCTTTGTGCAAGCACGAAAAATTCATGCACTAAAATGCCAAAACCTTCCTTAAGAATCGCTTGGGAGTTATGCCAACGAACATTAAATACTCTGCGGGTTTGGACAATACGTTTTGTGGATATTTCCCGAGAGCTGATCAGTCACGTCACGCTCGGTGTGTCAGAACTTGAATGTATTTGAAGTTCATGTCATTTCATTCATTTTATTGCTTTCTCCATTCAGATTATATTAAGAGTTACTTTAATAATAAATAATACAAGGTAAAAAAATTAGAATGGAGAGGGGCACGATATAGTAAGAAAGTAATTAGTGCCTTAAATAATATTTAATTATTAATATCTATAGCTCATTACAAAAAACATATAAGCACACACAGACAGACACACAAAGATACATCATGGCACAAAACAAGGAGATTAGTACTGAGCAAAATAATATTTGAAAATTGCGTTTTTAAAATTGCTTTTTGATGGAATATTGCGAATGGAAAAAGGAAAATCATTCCAAAAATATTTACCAATAACAGTAGGGCAAGCCTAGGCTAACATAATGTGGAGTAATATGATCTTGTAAAGGAGGCATCATTAATAATTATATTTGTTTTGTTTTCGAGTCTCATAATCTGCAATAATGGGTTTTCGTAGTTCTTACCCCACAATACTGATGCAACCATATAAAAGATAAGGGTAAATAAGAGAATAATAAATATTAGTTAAACATTGATTACCTAGATAACGCTTTATCTTAATCATAATGTTAATACACTTGCTAACGTTTGCACGAATATATGCTATATGATCATGCCAAGATAAATGATCATCAATATAAATATTTCCGACTTGATACTTGTTCAAGGCATTGACCAGCCAGTGTTAATGAAGGAAGTAAGTTGTAATGTATTTTTGGACGAGGTTGGAAGATAAGATATTTTGTTTTCTTTAAATTTAGGGTTAATTTATTAGCACATAAACAGTCATAGATATTTAGAGGTTCAGAGTTAACTTGCAGCAAATTTGTCTAAGGGCCTGTTCAGATGGAGGTGGGGGATCCCGGGTAGGTGAGGTACCCCACCTAGCTGTGGTCAAAAAAAAGCTGGCTTTCACATGCAATCCCGGGGCTCTGGGGTGACGTTTAAAATGTGTGGTCGCTAAGTACGTATATTAACGAAGAATTCAGAGACAATTGCCCGGATGAACATCACCCCACCCCACCTCCCGCATTCACATGGAGAAAACTCACCCCTGCTAAGCGGGTTACCCGCCCTGGCTGACCGGGCAACCCGCCTCGGTGAGGTACCCCACCTGACATGTGAACGCGATAAAAAATAAAGAAAGATTGTAGGGAGAGATTGGTAACCCCACCGAGGCTGGGACCTCACCTTCTGGGGTCTCTCACCTCTATGTGAACAGGCCCTAAGAAAGTGTCAAAACTGTGAAGATTTCATACTATGCCCAGGCTCGACAATTGCCTCTACCCGTGAGTTAAGTTTGTTTTCCCGTGAGTAAAGTTTGTAGTGCCCCGACTTTTTGTTTTGCAGTGACAGTTGTGGGCCACCGTACAAAGCAGTGTTTTAAATAGCTTGAGTTTTCTAAACAACTTCCTGGTGTTTTTACACATATTAAATGAGATATTTCGTGCAAATTGGACGTGAATTTCCGACTGCCGGGCATCTAGTATTTTGAAAAGCGTATCCGTGAGTCAAGATTCTAAAGAATAATTATGCTTAATGCAAGCTCGGAGAATTTGTCTACAACAATACTAAACCTTTATTTAGAATCGCTTGGCATTTCTGAACAAACACTAAATACTCTGGTGAGGTTTCGTTGACAATTTCTGCAGATATTCATCGGGAGTTGACTCAGAGTGTCAGAACTTGAATATTTTCTAAGTGTCGAAAACATTAAGATTTCACTCTATGCCCAAGCTCGAAAGTCGTTTCTACTTTTAACCCAAGGCAACATTGCAATTGCTTAAGATTTCTAAACAAATATCTTATGTTCTTAGAGGAATTAAACGAACTATTTCAAGAAAATTGGTCACAATTTCTTACTGTCGGGTACTGATCCTCACGTGAATTAAGGAATGGCTCCTCGTGAAGTGTTAGGGTTTTTCGACTTTAAAACGTTGCACTTTTTGTTACAACTAACTTAGCTAAACATAATCTCGTAGCAAAAGAAATGTAATTTTGTGATGATCTGTTGTGGTTGCTCCGGTCACATGATTGACCACGCCCTAATGTATGCAAAATTTAGAATGTTTAGATTAAAACATGGTAACCAACATTAACGTTGCTGAGCTCTCTTCCCAGGTCTTAAAACTGCAGCGAAGTGCGTGAACTTAAACGGGGTTTTATGTCACGTTGCCATTTACTGTTTTTCTCTAGTCCCAGTCTAGTTTGCACAAAATAAATGAATTTCAAAAACCCCAATTAGTTCCCTAAACCTTTAATCAAGGTCATCAATAGAAGGCAAGTTGACTGGGACTACATTCTCGTAAAATCTTGTAATTTTGAATCAAAATATATTTTTAAAATTGGGTGTGGTTTGTCTCGTGACCTACAAATAACGGTTACGAAGCCAAAAGTAAGATATTTTATGGAAATGCTTAGTTGTCCTAAAAGTTGTACTGAGCATCTTGAATGTATGCGAAACTGTACCACCCCCCTCCAAATCCGTGGAGACGCATGCCTTAATTCAGTCACTTAACCGTTCACTGGCATTAACGGGGAGGAATAAGTAGCTCAAACTCTGTGGAAGCTCTTTCTTTGGACAAACCGTTTGCTATTTTTGCGGATGCTTGTTTTTACTTTACTGAAGCTTACGTATTTTCAAGTGGTAGAAACCTCTACAATACAGGACAGTGAGGTAAATTAAATAAATCGAAGCTTAACATTTGGTTTAATCGTTGTTACTTTTCTTTGTTCAGGAATGAAACTTGTATTTTCTCTCTCTGTACTCGTTTTGGACGCAAAGAAGTAGTTGAATTGTTTGTTTTTATTGTTACGTTGTTTTCTTTGAAAGCGGACGAGTGT
This sequence comes from Pachyseris speciosa, assembly GCA_016490735.1. Lineage (NCBI taxonomy): Eukaryota > Metazoa > Cnidaria > Anthozoa > Scleractinia > Pachyseridae > Pachyseris > Pachyseris speciosa. The sequence goes on along the minus strand of JAEMWC010000307.1, from coordinate 165,810 downwards.
TTTTACTCTGCTTCGCTGACTGCTTTTCGACCTCGGTGCCGCAACAGCGTTAAGAAACTTTTGTCATTATCTTATTAACACGTAATCGCAATGATTCCTCTTAAAATTAAGGATTAAAGCCCCGGCTAAACGATCACACATTTTCATCCAGTATCATCAGTTGTCAAACATAACGTTGGGTGGCTAAACGCACAAACATTCTTTGACCAACACTAGACAGAGTGAGTCCACAAAACGATTTTTTTGCGTATTATCGCTGATATTTCGACTTTAGGTGGTTCATTTGGTTGCCTTTTACCGGCTGTGCACGTTTTGTTGGTTGGGGTGGCTTAACGATCAAACATTTCTTCGTAATGCAAAATGTTGGATGAAAATCTTTGATCTAGATCAAACATGGAAAGTCATTTAAGAATAAATGCAACGCCGTCGAGAGAGGTGGCTAAACGTTCAAACACGATGCTGGATGAAAATGTTTGATCGTTTTTTTTTTATTAAATTTTTTTCAAACAAACATACGCGTCGTGTATTGTTTTCTTGTAATGTTTTAATGTTTTGAGGTTTTTGAACCGCGGTCTATTCCTGTTTACTGCTCTAAACATAAAATATTGGCGCAAGGAAAGCCATGCGAAGCTGCTCAACACCAGTAAAAAAAAATAATAATGGTGGAGCTCCGCTTTTAGGTTTGGCTAAATCTAGATATTATATTTGAAATACGGATTAAAGAACTCTACTAGGACTCCACTAGGACTCTAACATATGTGACGATATGTGAATTGCCATCGCAGTTGTAAAATAATTGCGAAAAGAATGCCTGCAAGAAAAAGCAAAACAAATAAAGAAAGAACAGAAACGAAACTTGTAATGCTTACAATATTTTTTAAGCTTTCTTTCCCGAACTGCCAAGCTGTGTTCACAACAGATTATCAGTGTCACTCCAACATTGAACGCCTTCCAAAACAATTTGTGTTTTTCCAAAATTGGTCTTAGTGTTGTTGATAAGCATATCATTTTAATTGAATATTTTTTTAGCTTGGAATAATTATCTCATTATTGCGGACACTTCATGAATTCAGAGAAAAAAAGCAAAAAAAAAAAAAAAAAAAAAAAAAAAAAATATATATATATATATATATATATATATATATATATTATATAAAAAGCAGCTCTGCAACAATTGACTGAAATAGACTGGCAAGAACCATGGACTCTTATTTTCATTGAAATAAATCTCAAATAAATCTTGCATACTATCACAGAAATTCTGCAGCCCAAAATCGACTGGCATAGAATTCCACGGCCCATAATTTACTGGTGCCGCAGAATTTCTGCAGCACCAGCCAGTAATGGGCCGCAGAATTTCTGCGGCACCAAATATTCTGCGGCCCATTACTGACTGGTGCCGCAGAAATTCTGTGGCGCATTACCAACTGGTGCCGCAGAAATTCTGCGGCCCATTACTGACTAGCACCGCAGAAATTCTGCGGCTCATTACTGACTGGTGTCGCAGAAATTCTGCGGCCCATTACCAACTAACACCACAGAAATTCTGCGGCCCACTACTGCCTGGTGCCGCAGAAATTCTTCGGCCCATTACTGACTGGCACCGCAGAAATTCTGCGGCCCATTACCAACTAGCACCACAGAAATTCTGCAGCCATTACTGACTGGTGCCGCAGAAATTCTACGGCTCATTACCCACTGGTCTTGCCATCAAACAAAGCTGTAGTACCACAATAATTGATTCACGCACTGTATAGTTTAATAGGAAATATAATTATACAGTGAGGGAAAAAGTCTTGATTACAGCAATGGAGAAGTAACCATAGCAAGGTGAAACAACACATACAATAAGCACCAGTGGCTATCTGTCACAGTTTGGGCACTACATGATTGTAAACTATGTTAAAATGAACCATAAAAATGTTTCAGCTTATCTGAATAGACCTTTTCATAGTAAAATTTATATATACCTGGGCTAAAAAGCAGATTACAAACAGAGGGAAAGCATTTCTACAGACAAAAGCTTGGCAACCTACATGATATTGCTTTAAAATATTTTGGTCTGAGCCCATGAATTGCACATGTGTATGAAACATTGTTTTTCCATCTCTTTTTCTTCTTCAAAACAGTTGGTAGGACATGCTCAAAATAATTAAAACAATCTTCAACCAGTCATGTATTGCAATTCGTTGAAGGGTATTCCGTAAAAGGGCTGTTATCAGTATATTTTTGACCTTAAAATCCAAATCTCTCTAATTTGCTCTACTTTGGTTATGGTGTCAGAAATGAAGTTGTGCACTTATTTTGTGATTTAAAGGCCTGGATTCAGCAAAAATTAGCATATGACTTTTGCCTAATACTGAACCAACTCAAAACAAAAGAAATCAACAATGCATGAGATCGTTTTGTTTCGGTTTCTTGAGTTTTGGGCATAAGTCATAAGTGAATCCTTTGGATCCTAGCTATCTAATCGAAAAAAAAGTAAACAGAACTTCATTTCTGACACCACTTCCAGTCCGTATACCAAAGGACCTGGTGAGTTGGATGTGTTGGAAAAAAGGTGATATACGCTCCTTTTACAGAACACTCCTCAGTTGTTCTTCTCTCTTAGAGTTATGACGGTCATTAATGCAAGTGCGGCCGCAACACTACTAGAACAGAGACCTGAAAAAAATTTTCAGGCTCTGAGCGGGATTCGAACCCACGACCTCTGCGATGCCGGTGCAGTGCTCTCCCAACTGAGCTATCAAAGCCACATGAGAGCGGTCGTATGCGGGTTAGCCCTTTATATGGACGTTATACTTGGCCCAAGTATAGTAAGAATGAAATTAATTTTGTCCATAGTAGCAATTGAGTGATGACGGTCATTAATGCAAGTGCGGCCGCAACACTACTAGAACAGAGACCTGAAAAAAATTTTCAGGCTCTGAGCGGGATTCGAACCCACGACCTCTGCGATGCCGGTGCAGTGCTCTCCCAACTGAGCTATCAAAGCCACATGAGAGCGGTCGTATGCGGGTTAGCCCTTTATATGGACGTTATACTTGGCCCAAGTATAGTAAGAATGAAATTAATTTTGTCCATAGTAGCAATTGAGTGATGACGGTCATTAATGCAAGTGCGGCCGCAACACTACTAGAACAGAGACCTGAAAAAAATTTTCAGGCTCTGAGCGGGATTCGAACCCACGACCTCTGCGATGCCGGTGCAGTGCTCTCCCAACTGAGCTATCAAAGCCACATGAGAGCGGTCGTATGCGGGTTAGCCCTTTATATGGACGTTATACTTGGCCCAAGTATAGTAAGAATGAAATTAATTTTGTCCATAGTAGCAATTGAGTGATGACGGTCATTAATGCAAGTGCGGCCGCAACACTACTAGAACAGAGACCTGAAAAAAAAATTTCAGGCTCTGAGCGGGATTCGAACCCACGACCTCTGCGATGCCGGTGCAGTGCTCTCCCAACTGAGCTATCAAAGCCACATGAGAGCGGTCGTATGCGGGTTAGCCCTTTATATGGACGTTATACTTGGCCCAAGTATAGTAAGAATGAAATTAATTTTGTCCATAGTAGAAATTGAGTGATGACGGTGATGACGGTGGGTTCGAATCCCGCTCAGAGCCTGAAAATTTTTTTCAGGTCTCTGTTCTAGTAGTGTTGCGGCCGCACTTGCATTAATGACCGTCATCACTCAATTGCTACTATGGACAAAATTAATTTCATTCTTACTATACTTGGGCCAAGTATAACGTCCATATAAAGGGCTAACCCGCATACGACCGCTCTCATGTGGCTTTGATAGCTCAGTTGGGAGAGCACTGCACCGGCATCGCAGAGGTCGTGGGTTCGAATCCCGCTCAGAGCCTGAAAATTTTTTTCAGGTCTCTGTTCTAGTAGTGTTGCGGCCGCACTTGCATTAATGACCGTCATCACTCAATTGCTACTATGGACAAAATGAATTTCATTCTCTTAGAGTTGCATACTTATTTTTCAGAAATGTTTTGGTAGATGGCATTAACTTGCTATCTTCTGTGAGGTGAAAACCACAGCAAACAATACATGATTTTGGCAAATCCTCAAGCCAAGGCTCTGCTTTTCTTCGTGGGAGGTGTTGGGGAGACCATCTAGAGGGGGCTGAATAGGGGTCAGCAAATTCGTCGATCCGTGCTAAATTTTCGCAAAATCCGCCAATCCGCAGATATTTTTACAATAATCCGAAACCGAAGAGACAAGAAAGCCAACTAGGCACGTCACGAAGTGTTACACGCAAGCGCGAGACGCGAAACAAAGAAAGAAAGGACATCCTCGCACTTGCGCGCGTTGCCATCACTCTAAGATTAAAATGTTTGCTGCTGACATTTCAAACCTGATGTCATTAGGACATCTTGCATTGTTTGTATTTGGGTTACGTTTTAGGTTTTTTCGAATCAATTTGAGGACAGGTTCCTGCAGGTCTTTGAAACGTCAAGTTACCATGTGTAAAAGAGTGTAGCGAAATGTAAGTTTTAATTCCCACCATGACCACTGTTTTGTAATCATTAGAGTGTATACCTGCATTATACAATCAAACTCAAAGTTAGTGCCATGCAGTTTTAACAAATTAAAAAAAACCTGTACATGTTGTAGGTAAAATAATGTAACAGTTTCCAACAGTGAAATGATATGAGATTGTCTACTTACCTCCTGAGTTTGCTGTGACTCCCTTTCCCGCAACTCCAACAAGTCTGGAGAAATTTGGGCAGCAGGATGAGCTGGTTCTGGCATGTACTAAAACCAGGAGCACCGGAACACCGGAACACCCGGAACACCGGAACACCTCGGAACACCAGAACACCCCGGAACACCGGAACACCCGGAACTCCGAATTTGACAGTGTTGTTTTGTTTCCCATTAGAGACCATGTAAAAAATGAAATGTAAATGTGATTTGTTTACCCACGTATAATGAAAGAGCTTAGAGCTGGTTATAAAGTTTACGTGTATAAGATCGAATTAGAATTTAGAAGTGTTGGTCTTTGTGGAGGGAGGAAAACCGGAGAACCCGGAGAAAAACAAACAACAAACTCTACCTTCATATGACGGCGGGTCCGGGAAGCGAACCCGAGTCACATTGGTGGGAGGCGAGTGCCATTCCACCATTCCAGCTCCCCTTATGTGATCACAGTCTCAAGAAATTTTCAAATGGTCGCGTGAATACCCGAAATGCATGATGGTCATTTTGGTGTATAACCACTGAAATTTGTTAATCTTGTTAATTTGTTCAACGTCCCCTTTGGCTTCTTAAAACAGTAAAAAAACCTAAAGATAGGGGCTTGTAATTGAAAAATGTTAAAGTGCTACTACTATCAATAAATCACTCGTCTTTTTTCTTCAAATTTCGAAAGTGTGTTTGCTTAACACTCGACTCGCGAAATTTCGAGCTTTAATTTCAAGCAGAAGACTGTTTACTCTGACTACAACTTTTTAATTTAACTGTCCGCCATTACACATGTTCATAACTGACCGATTAGGCCTCGGAGAGCTCGATCCAAGATAAAATGACGTCATTTACTCACTGGTTTAAAATTGCAGTGTGTGAATGCAGCTTATTAAGTATGCAGAACACGAGTTTGAGAGTCTAAAAGCTCAAAATTCCCGTGCTGCATACTAAATCAGCCGGGTTTACACACACTGCATTCTTACGCTTGTGAGATTTCTGCGTCATTATGTGCTCGATCCAGTTCTCTCAAGATTTTGAAGTTAGTAATGGCGGACACTAAATAGAAATATTTCATTCAAAATAAAAAAAAAACTGACTTATCCAAATTAAA
>JAEMWC010000307.1:72500-155000 GCA_016490735.1 Pachyseris speciosa | reverse complement strand
CTATTTCTTCCTTAACAAATTTAGACTTTGTTTAGCTTTAATTTAGGTTACTTCAAACTCAATTTTCCTTTGATTAATTTCACCTAATTACTATGAACTTTTTCCATATAGGCGTTGTTTTCCTATATCAGCTTCCTCTAAGTTTTCAATACGCACGCCATATTCTCAAATGAATAAGTCAATAATGTACAGAACACAAATGAGGTGCCGATCATTACAGTAGAAGCGCTATTAACGCCCCCCTCTCCTTGGGGGAAGGGGGAGGCGAGGAGGGGGGGGGGCTTAATCAAACAACTACAGTGGATACTTTATCCTGTATGTACAACAAATGGGCCGCATCAAATGGATTTCGTAATAGGGAATAAGAGGGACTAAATACAAAATACTTCTCCCAAAAGGGAGGGAAGTGGGGAGGAGGTAGGTTATTACGGGGGGGGGGGGGGGGGGGGGGTTCGAAAAGCGACTTCCAAATTTTTGGGGGCTTATAGAATGGGGGCTTAATAGAGCCTTGACGGTATCTAATTATCCATGTACCGTTCAAAGTCTTTGGGTATCTTTTTACATCTTATTTATGCCATTTTTACCAGGCTTCTGGTTTCAGAACACGAACAACGAACAACGAACACGCTACAGAAAAGACTTAACAGCATCTGTGTTCCCTGTCCAATCACAGGCGTCTTGATGGGGCTAACTAAGCAATATTACTAGTCCATAATTCGGGTAGAAGACAAAAATTTCGGGTAGAAGACAATTTGTAAGTCATCTTCACACTCAAAAGGTTACTTGGTAATTTGCACTGAACGTTTCCATGCTTTTAAAGTCCTGAAAAGGATACGATCATAGTGAAAGTACACCATTATACGTACAGTCGTCGGCACGTAAACTCGGTACGTAAACTCGCCGGTGCCGAATAAAACTGACAAAGTTTGAAACACTTTACAATCACTCCACAATCAGTGTATTCCAAACAAAAACGGGGTGACGTGATTGGTAGAACTGTTTCTTAACTTTGAAGGTTAGTTCACGTTAGTGCTTTACAATGTACATATAGCGCGAGATGCAACATTTTGCGCACGGTGACCGTTTTGTTTCCAAGGCGGGCGGATCGTTCCAGTAATATCGAAGATCCAAGGTTTGGATTTCTTTGGTGTTAGCTGCTGCTCTACATGGCCACATCATTGCTACCATCGCTTGTTATTGCGACGGTGGAGTCGCCACGTGTTGTCTTTGAGGGTGGGCTGTTTGGCGGAGACTTGTCGTCTTTGACGCTCATCCACGAAAGAGATAACTTTGTATGTCCTCTTTTTTTATCCGTCGGGCTACGTGGTAACGTATAGGCTCTTGAACGACCCCTTTGCACGAGCCTCCACATGCTGGTGCTTGTGTTGTTGAGATTGTAGTCGTTATCCGTTGATGATTGCGAGGCCCTCCGTAGATAATGGCGGAAACAAGGGCAACAGGCAAGCATCGTAAAAAGCTCCTTGCGAAATTTGGAATTCAGCAGGATGTAAAGGCATGGGTTGATGGCACTGTTAGCATGGGCTAACCAAATGAAAAAAGACTGAGCCTTCACGGGCAATAAGTGTTCTAGATCACGGCGTACGTACCAAAAGTAGTGAGCGACATAGACAGGAAACCAGCACAGCGCAAATACCACGCATATGATAACCAACAAACGCACCACTTTGCGTTTGATTTTTCAGCCGCTGCTCGGTTTCTATTTGTCACGTTTCCTGGAATTTTACGCAGCCATAATTTGCGACAAATCAAGGAGTAAACGACGATCGTTATCAGAAGAGGTAATGCGTACAACATGACAAAAACGACGCTGTGGAAGATCTTCAACACGCGAAGTGTTTCAGCAAAGGTTGGATCGTTTGGATCTTCCCATGGCCACACCTGCGTACAAAAATACCCGCTCTCGCCTGGAAAATACTGCACTCGGTACAAGATAACATATGGAATCATCAACACAGTGGACGAGATCCAAATGACTGCTGACAATACTTTTGGTTTTCGGAAGACCTTGTCTTTCAAGGGATAAAAGATGGCGTAAAATCGTTCAACTGAAATAAACACCATCGTAAAAACAGTTGCTGCAATGGAAACGGGGATAGAATAGAAAAACACTTTGCATGTGATGTTACCCATCGTGCCTCCAATCCACCGAGTATCACGGTAAAAGTAGGCGACTGAAAACGGCATCACGGTGAAAGTTAAAAGCAGATCTGCAACGGCCATGTTGGCGATGAACAGGCTCGTTATACTGGAAGACGAAGACTTCCTTAAGACCACGGCCAACCCAAATGAATTGCCAACAAGAGCAACAAGAAAAATTACGACGTATGCTACTGTCATGCCAATCTTGAACTCTGATGAAAAGCCACCGAGCTGTGCAGGCGCATCAGAGACAGATGTGGTCTGAGTGACGTTTGTACCTAAAAATCGAATTAGAGAGTCATAAATGGGACTGAAACACTTCACCGCAGTGCATTGATCGATCCCACTACATTTATTGTAGTTACCTCCGTAAAGATCATTAATTCTTGCCATTTAGTTTTACTAAGGTATTTTAATTCGAGTTAGAGAGTCATAAATGGAAATGAATCACTTCACCACAATCTATATCCGGCATTGATCGATCCCACTGACTACAACAAAAACCTAGTAGCCTGTTTTAACTTATCAGTTGCATGTCTGTGCTTGACTTGTCTTCTTCACAGTTTATTGGAGCGAGGCATTGACTTCAAATACCCAAACCGAGCGCTTGATTTATTGCTTTAATCTTGAATGTAGTGATACCCTACCCTGGCTCCAGAGGCCCGTTGAAAGAAAAATAAATATCCCTGAAAAGCCAAAATAGAACGCGAGAGACTTCGCCACGCAAATTCCCTACTTCAAACGAAAAAAATTACCTCTGGCACCCAGGGTAGTGATTAAAATATTCACAAGAATAAAGAAGGAATGTTAAATAAAGACTCAAGACTCGAAAAATGCGATAATTGTGGAAACTAAGCTCGAGGGAACTGGGTTCTACAATAGCGTTCACTTGTTAATTTGCATTCAGGTTTTCGTGGTGTGCAATACATTTTGCATTGGGTGAATCGACGGCCCTTAATACTCTTGGCACTCTTCGATGAAGTATGATTTGAACTGTCCGCAACGAAATATCAGACATTTTTGTTGGTTAATTTCATAGTATGCAGATCTAACTGTTTTGGATGAATTCGGGACACCAATCGTTTACTTCCGTAAAGATCATTCTCGTCATATAGTTTTTACTAAGGTATGTTACTGATCCAGGTCTACTACAATGTTGAATGGTTTGTCCTACGATCATGTTAATTTTAAACTGGTTTGATCTGGATGATTAATTTAGGAGACTCTCTCGTCAGTTGCACGGCTAGTCTATTAATTGATCCATACCTTTAACAAGTCCCGTTGTGTTATTATTCATTGTGTTCCTTGGGCCTCGAAGATTCTGTAGTAACAAAAAATATATTTTCAGAAACTAAATAATTCAATAGGTACGTACCCAAGAAAGCGTTCGAATTCACGAACGCAGTTTTTAAAGAAACTCCACAAGTTACAGCTGTACCGGGGTTGGGAACCTTAGTCTTCATTAAATATGGCACTTAACACCGTACATTGTTAAATAGATCCAAGATCTGTCGACCCGATTGTTACCTAACTGTGACCCCAACGAAATGGGCCGGGATCTATGGTAACAAGGCAGACTCTAAAGGTGGCCGGCCTTGGCCGAATTAGATAGAGATCGATCGCGAAATTAAAAAGGTTCGCGGTAATTAGCAAGAATATAGTTATTTATTGTGTGGAAGGCACAGATATTCCATATTTGTGATTTTACTTCATTTTGTGTCCACCTTCTGACATCACAATTCCTCTTATTTGCATAAATCATAATCTTGAATAACTCGGCAACCAAGAATGCTATCACAATAAAATAAACGCAGTTCTTCGTCATTTTGAAAGCTCTTTCGAACAAGCTAATGAAAAATGTGTCATATGCACCTTAAGGATTTGTATGGGAATCCCGGTAAATAGATTCTAGAACATAATTGTACGCAAAAGGTCTCAATAAAAGAGCCGTACCTTACTTTTCATGGTGTTTGGCGATTTATTGAAAAACGTACGGGAAACGAATAAATCACCAAAATTGGGTTAGATCAGGAAAATAACCACACAGGAAGCAAGAAACACACCATGAAAATAAGGTACGGCTCTTTTATTGAGACCTTTTAATTTAATTCGCGTACAATCAATTTCTAGAATCTACTTACTGGGATTCCCATTCAAATCCTTATAATTGCAGCCGTCTTTCACGCTTTCACTTGGTGTTATTTGACATAAACATGTTTAGTAAGTCATACTACACGTTGTGGAGAAATTATTTTAAGTGAGCCAAAACGTCTGGTCAATCAGTAAAAACAACAACTGTGGACTAAGTCCTCCGTACTGAAATCAACTAGTCGCTTGGGCTGCAAACAATGCTACGGTAGGTGCTTGCGCGTGTACACGTAACGGTTAACGGCAGTCAGCAAAGCGCATGAGCAAATGGCGATCTTTTAGAATCCAGATTTTGAAATGCGCGAAAACGCGCGTGGAAATTGCTCAACTCAAGAAAGCAAGCCCGGTGACCCTCTTTGTTATTGCTTCAAATTTTTATTTTTGTCGTAATGAGAAGAAACGTCACACAAAATTCAAGTAAATTCTACCCGAGAAATTTTGCACTACTAACAAATTGCCTTTTCTCCCGCTTATAAAAAATCCGCTTGATAGAAATTTTTTAAAAACATTTTGCAGTTTCCTTTTCAAGTGGCAAAAGTAATCCCATAAAAAAATGGGGGGTCGCCGAGCTAATTTTTAAATTATAAGTGCCAGAAGTTTAAATGCAGCTCTTCAATAACCCTCGCGTATCGTTGCCATGGTAACATCTGATGACGTAATAATAGTTATTTTTGGTCAACAACTAAATGTATAATTTAAACGTTCAAAAGTTTTCTTACGGCCTCAGTTTGCCTTTTTGTTTTTTTCTCTCAAAGTTTACGTCGTGAAAAAGTTGAAAACTTGTACCAGCTACCTAAAACAGTGCGGATCAATTAATACAAGGCTGGTGGTTATGTTTACCAAAGATTGCGCCACCTGCAAACGGTCATGCAGTTTTTCAGTTTCTAACAAGCTAAAGAGTCGCTGCTATTAAAAAAAGTGTATGGAAAGTTCAGGGTCCAGTTGTTCAAGGCCCAGGATTCTTAAAAACCTATATTTGAAAGGGAATTATTTGACCTTTCGAGAACTTCTGCCAAGCGTTCAGTTGCATATGTTGTAGTTCAATTTTCATCCTTGGTTCAATTTTTATTTTCTTTTGTTCTTGTGTATGGTAATGTGTGGTAATGAGTACAAAACAAAGGAAAATAAAAATTAAACCAAGGATAAAATTAAACCAGAACACAACACCACATGTTTGACATTCATAACTTTTGTTGCGCTTAGCGGATTGAGAACAATTTGATGCTTTTGGAAAGCTCAAAATTATTTGAAACTGTGATGGTGTTGTTGCGATACGGGTTACAACGAAAGCAAGTTTTCTATACTTGCGTATGAATTTCTTTTTTTATTTTCTACAAACTTTCTTTTTATACGCACGAACGTTTATATCCTACACGCACGATTTTTTTGGTCTCTACGAAATAATTTTCGTTTATGGGAAATGAAATCTCGCACAACATTTTGATAACACGACAACATTTTGAAAACGACGTCTGAGAATTGATCTTCTATCGAGGAGACCAAGAAAGGGAAGAAGAAAGGAAGCTTACCAGATCTTCGCTAATTTTTCCCTGGCTGGAGTTCGATTTTCCAATAAAAATGGCGCTGAAATTGCAATAACAACAACTTACATACATGCCGTCGGGAAGAAAAGAAAGTTCTTCAATTGGCATGGTTTTTTCTTGGCGAGTGTACACGCAAAGGCAAAACACAAAGGCAAAACGAATACTTGACGGTGGGCACAGAATGACTAAAAATCGCTCAAGTTCCACATTCATTTTGTTCAGTGGTTGTCCGCGGCATTGGTGCGCGCCTAAATCAAAATGGCGGCTTACATTGCTGTCGAACGAGTGCTTGAAAATGTTTTGAGAGAGGAAGAAATGATCGTAAATGCTGCTGAGGTCACTTTGACCGATCGAATTAAAGATTGCCTGAAGGAGGTTGGAGATTCTAACGTAGACGTCGACTTTTTTGTCGACGCCGGAGTGTCAAAATTAATCCCGCTATACGGCCTAAGTCGGCGAGGAGTTGCAGGTCTACCAGAGGCTTCCCATATCCTTAACACCCAGATTCACGCGAGCACTATCATGAGATCGGAGTCCAGGTTATGGCTGGAGGCCATTTATATTACAGACGTCTTGCCGGACGACGGCGGGCGAGGAGCCCATTCCAATGTGAAATTACTCGATGTATCCCCCAAGAATTTTTTCGCGTGTTACTAATTAAGAGTAACAAAATCCACTGAAGGCTTTGCTGAACCATTTGTGTCTTTTGGCGCCAACAGAAAGGAAGAAAGAATTTCCTTGACAACATTAACACCCGTCAAACAGCTGTTTTCACTTCTCTCTCGCCTGACGGAGCGGGAAGTTGTGAAATACTTCAACAGGACTTTCACAGGGAAGAAAGCTGGCAGTAAAGTGTTTGTCCTGGCATTAGAAGAGAAACAAATGACCTTTGTTTACAAATTTAGCAAAGACTAACTTGCCATTTTTTTTTGTATGACGTCATCTGAAAGCCTCTATTTTCTGCCAACTGCAATTTGCAATACATTCAAACCTCGATTATCCAGACTCAACTGGACTGGAGTGAATAGTCCAGATAATCGAGAGTCTGGATAATCGAAAATATGAATATTAGTAAGATAAACACGAATTAATTAGAAAACCAAAGTTTCACTTGGCAACAAAACAAGTCTCAGCCAATCTTAACTCAATTGAATGCACTGTACTTACAACATGTGCCAGCACTTAGAAATTCTGGTGATATTTGAAAGGGAAACCAAGCCATTTTAAACGCACTTTTCAGTGCCTAAATAAAAAGAATTCAAAAGAATAGCATTATTTTTGGGAATCTTCATCATACCTTATTAATATTCACAAAAATAATGGAACCAGAGGAAATGGTCCAGATAATTGAGGTTCGACTGTATATAGCCAACAGGCAACCTGGCATTTTATGGTTATTTCAGGTTGCCAGTTACTCTTCTCTAATTATATACATGTACATGTATTATGTACTTACAGCTGCACATGTCAATATTTGAAATAAAAAGGGAAAATTAATCAAAAAAGAAAAAAACTTGCCATTTCCTTCCACTTTGGGGAGTGAAATACGTATGGTTTTCCACAACATAATTAAAACTTCGTTGTAAATATGATATGATTTTACCGGGTTGCGATGTGATACCGGGTTGCGATATGATATGATTTTACCGGGTTGACAATGACCTTAAGAAAGCGCGTTTTTTTATTAAAACAGTGGCTGCCCAAATGCATGACGTATCCTTTGGCCTTGCCACCTCGAAAAGATCCAATCTTTTTACTCAATCTCGAGAAATCCACACATACAATACAAGATTTTCTTATGCTGGAAATTTCTATGTCAACCTATCAAGGCTTAATCAACAACTCTCTTCTTTTTCAAGACTTGACCCTAAAGTGTCGAATTCTCTTCCAAATAGTCTGCATTCCTTACCTTTTGGTGGGTACTCTGACACTTTTTATCTGTCATATTTTGCTGTAAATAAAATGTTGTAGCCGGTCCCACTTGAAACAGCTTGACACCGTTTTTTAACACCGTTGTAAACAGTGCTAGAGGGCCATCAACCAATATGTTGGCTTGAAGAAGTGCATAACCCCATGTAACTGATGGTGTGTAAAGTGGATTGTTTTGGTTTCATTGTTTTAGACTTAGCAGTTTTTTCCAGGTATATATAAATAAAGATAGATTTATGAGGAAGTAGTGTGTAGTAAAACTGACCCAATAAATTATGGAAATGCCAGGGTGTTTTGGCTTCTGAGGGGTGGGCACTTCCACATGAAAGGGTAATGGATGTTCAGATGCCTGAATTATCCAGTTTTCCCATATTAGATATTAAATAATCAAAGCGAGAAAACATATAATAAAATGCAACTAACTTTATTTACCCCTTTTCCTACAAGAACTGAGAGAGCTTTTAGCCTAGAGTAATATCTTTTACATTACTAATGCATTGTTGAGAAATAATCTCTAATAATAAATATCAAGCTGAATAGACCTTATAGATCAATACAGACGACATGGCGATACTCAGGGGATTTGTCCTTTGTCATCACTCGTATGATTACAGAACGAATTGGACTCCACTCAGTCCTATTACCATTACTTATTTCAGTTCGATAACAACATTTTACGGTACATTGTTTACATTGTTTTGTCCATCTTGTCCTAAGGTTTGGAATTCCCTACCGAGTGATTTGAACGCCCTGTACACCAGATACACGAGATTTAAGACTTTATTAAAAAATTCCTTCTCAATAGAACACTAAATTAAACTCGTCCACCGCATGTATTGTTTTGAGGTGCCCAGTGTTAATAAGCTTTTAGCTTCTTCTGGGTTCCCTCACTACATCCCCGTTAGAGTTTGTGACAGCTCTATGTAACTATTGTAAACTTTTTGTTCAGCCAAATAAATAAATAAATTATTTTATTTTATTAGCTTCGCCAGAGACCTGGCAGGGACACTACAACAGCTTGCGCCAATTACTTTAGGCCCGTAACTGCAAATCCCTCCCCCATAACCACATTCTAGTAGAGATAGACCACCACACCGGGAACTACGTCCCCTACTCTTGTCGAACAGTGCGTGGGTTCTTTAACGTCCCACGGAATCAATTATGAAGAGTTGTGAGTTGATTTCGATTACACACAGTTTACTAAGGAGACAACACTATATACTCACAGGTACAAAAAGCACCTTATAACTAGCTTACATGTACATATATCACGGTAGGGGAAGTTTACCTTAAACCTATATGTAAGCGCCATAGGGCTTTTAGGATTTTGGCACTATGGCAACAACAATGCTGTTTTTCTCGCTCTCAGATCATGTCATGGACTTTTAAAGTCATATTGTGCAAGCTATTTACTCTACCCTTAGTTACCTGTTCTCATTCTTTAACTGAAAATTCAGATGTCATTTTTACCTCACTGATGACGTAGTCTTAATGATAGATGTGTCACTCTTCCCGCCACTACATTTAGCTCATTGCAAGGCGGGTACTATTGGAGCCAGTCAAAACAAACGTATTATTGTGTTGGTGTGACGATATAACGATTTGCTTCTTGGTATGTTAGATGTGGTATTTTCTGCCGGTATGTATTTTCTGTGGTATTTTCTACAATAATGGTGATTTGCAAAGATGATCCTCTAATAAGAGATATTTAGCAACTCAATTAAAAATTCATGTCGAATTCGAATCGACAAACGTTGACAAGCAGGCAGAAGTATTTTATACTTTCATCACTGAGCTGAGGTATATCACAGACTCTTTGTTTCTTTGCCGTTTTATCGATAGATTCTCCCCATCTAAACCGATATTTACGCCGATTTCCCGCTGAGCATTCAATCCATGAAAGTTTAGACGCTAACGGAAGGAAACAATGTTGGATTAAGGCTGCGTTGAAATTAAAAGGGAAGTCTGTAAAAATCGATTATAGTGGGAAATTTAAAAGTGGGATTGCAGGGATTGCAATAGTTAAGGTAAATAAAAAAATAATTATAGTCGATTCTAATTGATAAAACTGAATGTGCTTGAAGAATAGCGCAATTAATAGAAATTTTGGTTTTTGTTGAAGTGAAGATCCAAGAATACAGTGCATGTGATTTACGGGAGTTGTCATATTTTTCCATACATCATCAAGCTCTTCAAATTGAGAACAGCAGTCTCAAAGCAACGCAGTTTATTTTGGCCAAAGCTTAGGATATATTTCGCTAAGATGCGATGAAGCGTCGGTTCCTTTTGAGCGGCCACCTGCATATATACATACAGTTCAGTAACTATGAGATGCTGTTGCGTTTGGTGAATTGAAACCATTTTAGTGCCATTGGAAACCCAGGATTCATAAAAGCTATATATAAAACTGAAATATTTGAGGCAATTTTAGAGATTGTTTTATTGAAGCATGTTTACTTCATGTTTGCCCCCAATAGCTTACGACTAATTTCTGCCACGCGTAAATGAAAAATATACACCAAATGCTGTTTCCAGCAAAATTTCTTCTATTTGACCTTCATAACTTTTGGTTGTGCTGAGCGGATTGCAAAACGTTTGATGTCTTTGCAAAGCTCAGAATTCGTACATCCTATCAAAGTAAATTTAAAAGCTTACTGACAGTTATACCAAGATGGTGTTTGTCGGCCAACGGAAGAAAAACATGAAAGTGGCTACAACGAAAGGAAGCTTTCTTGGTTGTGGATGAAATTTCTATTCGTTTTCTACAGGCTAACGTTTTAAATCCTGCATAGGATTTTGGCTCCTTGAACGAATTTTAGTTTTAAAGAAGCCGGAACATTGAACTCTCTCATCTCACCTCTTTCAGGAAATTTCGCCCACTGAGATCGAGTAGTAGAGCTAACATTTTCAAAAAAAATATTGTTTGCTGAATTTTTTTCATAAAAATTAAATCGGCGAGAGTCACCGAGATTCTTGGAACTTCGTGTGTATCGATTTTGTACAACACTGTTAGCTGTTGTCCAATTCATGTGGAGATGTCCAATAAGGACGAAACATAAAGAAAACTTAGTAGCTAGCTTACCAGGTGTCCGCTAATTTGCCCCTGATCGAGTGGAGTTTGATTCTGAGCTAAAGTTAGCACTGCCAGAAAATTGCAATAACCAAAACTTAGATAAACGCCACCACGGAGATAAGCTAGTTCTTGAAATGAATTGCAAATAAAATGATTAAGTTATATGACAAAGCTATGAAAATGACATCCCGTCATCATTTGGAACAGGCAACACTAGATTAATTTGCATATTTCATTCAGAGTCCTAATATTAATATGGAAATTCACGAAATACCCCTTTTCGAGGAAAATAATAGTGAACATATGAAATTCGGTAGGGCAAAGAAAATCCAGCTTTTAGCGTCCATAATATAAAGGAAAAGGTTTTACACATTATTCATCACAGTCTAGCCCAGCTGATAAACTAACTTTCTTTCCAATTACTTTTTCCGTCTTGACTTCCGCCTCTCTTCTCAACTCTCTCCAACAACATTACTGTGTCAGGTCGTTGCGCTTGCCATAGTCAGAGCTTAATTCATTAGTAACATCCATCATGGTTCAACCCTTGACAAAGAAATAACTAGAGGCTAAAGGTAGCCTTTACCCGGGGCGTTTGCTTAAGGTAGTTAATGTCGCTTATGTTTCAGTTTTTAGCTTAAGGTGGCTCAAAATGGTTTCGTTATTTTTAAACACCAACTCTTTGATGGATCGATACTGCCAAAATATTTTATTCATTTTCTTGAACATGGTATCAAAAAATTTCTCAATTATTTCTTAACAATTTGCGATCAATTTTTTTTACAGATAAGGTTACCAAAGCAACAGTACAGCTTCTTAGAAAGACCCTAAATTTTGGATTTATGTTCCTATATAACGCCAAAACGAATCCGGTGACCCCCGATTTTTATTATTGAATTGCAATCTGGATATGAAGATTCATCTTTCTGCAAAGTTTTAAGAAATGTGTAAATGGGGTTCAGAGCCACCATAATTTTTCGATGATTTAAAGTGGCTCTGAACCCCATGTACAGGATTTTTTAAAACTTTGCAGAAAGATGAATCTTCATATTCAGATTGCAATTCAATAATAAAAATCGTAGATTACCGGACTCGTTTTGAGTTATAGGGACATAACTCCAAAATTTAGGGTGATTCTAAGAAGCTGTACTGTTGCTATGGTAACCTTATATGTAAAAAATAATTGATCGCAAATTGCCATTTAATTCAATAATGTAAAGGCTTTGGAAATGTCTTAAGGTGGAAATAAACCCGAGTTGCGAAGCAGATAAGCTATACTTATGATAATATATAGATTTAGCCAAGCCTAAAAGCATAGCTCCACGAGTATTATTTTTTTTATTGGTATTGGACAACTTCGCATGGCTTTCCTTGCGCCAATATTTTATGTTTAGAGCAGTTAACAGGAATTGACCGCGGTTCAAAAACCTCAAAACATTACAAAAAAAAAAAACAACAATACACGAAGCGTATGTTTGTTCGAAAACAAACTTAACAATCAAATAACGATCAAACATTTTCACCCAACATCGTGTTTTACCGTTTAACCACCTCTCTCGACATTGCATTTATTCTTAAATGGCTTTCCATGCTTGATCTAGATCAAACATTTTCATCCAACATTGAAGAAGTAGTATTCTTTATAATTTTACATAGAAATCGAGTAGACTCAGCAGATGCCGAGAAAGATTTTCGAGAAAGTACATTGAGGATTTCCGACTGCCAGGCGTCTAGTATTTTGAAAGCCGTGCCCGTCAGTGAAGATTCCAAAGAATATGCTTTGTGGAAGCACCAAAAAGTCATGCACTAAAATAACAAAACCTTCCTTAAAAATCGCTTGGGAATTTGCCAACGAACATTAAATGCTCTGCGGAGGTTTGGACAATACGTTTTGTGGATATTTCCCGAGAGCTGATCAGTCACGTCACGCTCGGTGTGTCAGAACTTGAATGTATTTGAACTTCATTTCATTTCATTTCATTCATTTTATTGTTTTCTCCATTCAGATTATATTAAGAGTCACTTTAATAATAAATAATACAAGGTAAAAAAAAAAAAGAATGGAGAGGGCCACGATATAGTAAGAAGTAATTAGTGCCCTAAATAATATTTAATTATTAATATCTATAGCTTATTACAAAAAAAAAAACATATAAGCACACACAGACAGACACACAAAGATACATCATGGCACAAAACAAGGAGATTAGTACTGAGCAAAATAATATTTGAAAATTGCGTTTTTAAAATTGCTTTTTGATGGAATATTGCGAATGGAAAAAGGAAAATCATTCCAAAAATATTTACCAATAACAGTAGGGCAAACCTAGGCTAACATAATGTGAAGTAATATGATCTTGTAAAGGAGGCATCATTAATAATTATATATTCGTTTTGTTTTCGAGTCTCATAATCTGAAATAATGGGTTTTCGTAGTTCTTGCCCCACAAAATGCAACCATATAAAAGATAAGGGTAAATAAGAGAATAATAAATATTAGTTAAACATTGATTACCTAGATAACGCTTTATCTTAATCATAATGTTAATACACTTGCTAACGTTGGCACAAATATATGCTATATGATCATGCCAAGATAAATGATCATCAATATAAATACCTAAATATTTCAGACTTGACACTTGTTCAAGGCATTGACCAGCCAGTGTTAATGGAGGAAATAAGTTGTAACTTTTTGTTTTGTTTTTTTTTTTTTTTGAGGTTGGAAGATAAGATATTTTTTTTCTTTAAATTTAGGGTTAATTTATTAGCACATAAACAGTCATAGATATTTAGAGGTTCAGAGTTAACTTGCAGCAAGAGTTTGTCTAAGGGCCTGTTCACATGGAGGTAAGGGACCCCGGGTAGGTGAGGTACCCACCTAGCCGTGGTAAAAAAAAAAAAAAAAAAAAGCTGGCTTTCACATGCAATCCCGGGGCGCTGGGGTGAGGTTTAAGATGCGTAGTCGCTAAGTACGTATATTAACGAAGAATTCAGAGACAATTGCCCGGATGAACATCACCCCATCCCACCTCCAGCATTCACATGGAGAAAACTCACCCCAGCTAAGCGGGTTACCCGCCCTGGCTGACCGGGCAATCCGCCTCGGTGAGGTACTGTAGACTACAGTCAGTGCAGAACTTTGCCGCGCGCATTATTACAGGTACCAGGAAATTTGATCATATAACCCCCGCACTAAGAGATCTACGTTGGTTTCCAATTAAACAAAAGCTGTTCTTCCGCGACGCTCTCATGGCATTTAAATGCATGACTGGTCAAGCTCCACATTACCTCAACGATCAATTTACAACAAGAATTGCGGTCACCGGGCGCGTGACTCGAAGTTGCCAATTATTAAACATCCCCTTGTATAAGTCGAGTACCGGACAGAGAACATTCCACTACCGTATGGTGCACATTTGGAACAATCTAGACAGTACTCTTAAAACTGCAAAATCGATTTCTACTTTTAAATTTTATCTGAAAAATAAATTGATTACTGACTTTTTAAATAGCACGTTATGATAGTATTTTAGTATCTTACTAGTGTCTTATTTTTATAATAATTTTTAACTTAAAATATGCATATTGTATTGTACGTAGTGAGAATATTTATTATACGATTAATTCTTAAATAGGTGTGTTTATATTGCTTTTGTTAGCTACTTCTCTTATGTGAATGATATATGAAATGAATCATATATGATTCATTTCTACTTCTCTTATCTTAATTAGTTTTTAGTCGCTTTGTCACTGAAAAGCCCCACCAGGGGAGTGTCAATAAACTATTGTATTGTATTGTATTGTATTGTACCCCACCTCACATGTGAACGCGATCGAAAAATAAAGAGAGATTGTAGGGAGAGATTGGTAACCCCACCGAGGCGGGGACCTCACCTTCTGGGGTCCCCCACCTCCATGTGAACAGGCCCTAAGAGAGTGTCAAAACTGTGAAGATTTCACTCTATGCCCAGGCTCGACAGCTGCCTCTACCCGCGAGTTAACTTTGTTTTGCCGTGAATTAGTGGTGTTTTGCCGTCAGTTAAGTTTGTTTTGCCGTGAGCAGGAGCCCATCACTTGGAGCGTACAACTAAACTATATTCCTCCTCCTGAGACAAGGTCGAGTGATGGCGACGTGAAGACCGCTCTGCTAACCGTCCGCCTATTTCACCCTTTCCAAACAACACATGGCCGATTTTTTATCCAATTATACCAGAAAACGGAGAGATCGATCATCAGCAAGCTCTAGCAAGGAAATTTCCACTTCTCCAGAGGCGAAAAAACTCAAAGACGTGGGAGTGCACGACAACGACGTCGATGACGAGTCGATAGACGAAGTGATGGAACCGCTTCAGAAGATAGAGTCCATATCCTTGCAACTAAACTCACTACTCACTAGATTAAACAAACTCGACTCTATCGAAGACTCCGTAAAAAAATATCGAGACTTGCCTCTAAAACCTTAAAGCACGTACGGCGAAACTAGAACAATTTGAAATAACGACTGCGAAGAACATAAAAGACTTACAAGACTCATGCAGTTTCAATGGAGACACGCGCAAAGAATTGCAAGACCAACTCAAAGAACAGACCGCAAAAATAAACTCGCTGATGATTGATGAAAGAAATCTACATGATCAAATCAGGAACCTTAATTATAAGGATCTCTACCTTGAAACATACTCCAGGCGTGAGAACATTAAATTCTTCTCCATCCCCGAAGAACAAGATGAAGACACCGTAGCAACACTAAGAAATTTTATGGAAAGAGACCTTGGATACCGAAACGCTCACACAGTGGAAATGCAACGAGTGCACCGTCTCCCTAAAAGACGCAACGACTCTGGCCCCAAGCCGATAATCGCTAAATTTCTCCGCTATAAGGATGTAGAAGATATCTTGGCTTTAGGAAGGCGCTTAGAAGGAACCAACTTTCAAATGTTTCGGGATCTTCCGCAAGAAATAATTAAGCGCAGAAGGGAAGAAATTCCAACTTTCAAGGAGGCACGGAGGAGGGGAATGAGAGTGTCTTTTAGCAGAAGCGAACCGGATAAACTTTATATCAACGGCAAATTCTGGCCACAAGGAAAATTGTTAGAATCAGGAGACCAATCCGATGACTAAATTGTGTTGGGATTTACATTACGTTTTTTATTATCCCTCTAGGCGGACCGGTGGGCAGCGATTTATTTGAGCTAATTTAGCGGGTACGCTGGTCTGTGCCTACTTGGTACCAAAACCGGGAACCGATCGGGTTTTTGCTTCGTAATTGTTTGTGTGTTTGTGTATTGTTTTGACTGTCATTAATAATTCAACCTAATTACATTTCAGTACATAGTTTAACTTTATTTTAACTTTATTTAGTTTAACTTTATTTAGTACATAGTATTATTTATCATGCCTTTTTTCTTCTTTCTATGGTACTATTTCGGCTATTTACTTAATGTTTTCGTATGTTTGGACTTTATCATGTGTTCTCGTAGAATTTTTCATGTTACTCTCAATATCATTTGCAATTTTCCCAAAAAGCATCAATCATCTCTTAACAATAGCGCAGTGCAGTGGATTATTCTCACCTTACATTATCAGTGCGGTTAAGAATGCAATAACGATAGCTTCTCTCAACGTGGTGGGCCTCGGAAATAATACAAAAAGAAGGGAAACATTTAATTGGCTGAGGTCCAAACATTTTTCCATCTTCTTGTTACAAGAGGTTCATTGTTCCGATCACACGAAACATTTATGGGCCACAGAATGGGGCTATCAATGTCTTTACAGCTCTTGGTCAAGTATTAAAGCAGGTGTCGGTATCCTCTTCAATAACAACTTTGAGCTTAATATCATAAAAAGTTATATTGACCCTGCAGGTCGGTATATAATATGTGATTTAAAAGCAAATGGGAAAGGTATAACTTTACTAAATATATATGCCCCAAATGAAGACGATCCAAATTTCTTCAAATGCCTTGCCGAGCGTATTGAAGAATTTCAAATGAATGAAATAATAATCGGCGGCGATTTCAACCTTGTCTTAGATATAGAGAAAGATAAGAAAGGTGGTCTGGCCAAAACTCATACCAAAGCGAAAAAAACTGTGAGCGAGATAACCGAAAATTTTGACTTGGTTGATGCATGGAGGGTTTTAAATCCGGATACTAGTAGATACACCTGGCCCCAAAAACAACCGGAGATTCACTGTAGGCTAGATTTCTTCTTGGTAAGCCAAAGCCTGATGGGTAATGTTACCTCGGCCTACATTCTACCTGGCTTCAGAACAGATCATTCGATGATAACTTTAAACATCTCTTTGCACTCAAATCCAAGAGGGCGAGGTTTTTGGAAACTGAATACTTCGCTCTTAACTGATGCCGACTTTATTGACATGGTAAAGCTAACCATCGAGCAAACACAACAGGAATATGCAAATGACGAGTCAGTCAACCCAGGTCTTCTTTGGGACATGATTAAAATGAAAATCCGAGAACACTCTATTAGCTTCGCGATTGGAAAAAACGCAAAACTGTTCACAAAGAACGCATTTTAGAAGAATTTGCGTCATTGGAAGCAGAACTATCTCGACTACCCTCGATTAGCTCACCGGGCAAAGACAGTTTGATAGAAGAATTGGAAGAGCATAAAAATGAATTAGAAGATACAATCAAGTGGCGTACCCAAGGGGCAATTTTAAGGTGCAAAGGTAGGTGGCACAATGAAGGAGAAAAAAATTCCAAATATTTGCTTAATCTTGAGAAGAGACACTTCAAACTGAACACGATAAAACAGCTCAAAACAAATGAGAATGGATTCGTCACTTCTGACATTGGAATCCTTACAGAATGTGAAACCTTCTATAAAGACCTCTATACTTCTAAAGGAAACATAATTGCGCCTGATAACGAATTCATCAATCTAGAGAATGACACTGTCCTGAACAATAATGAGTCCATAAGCTGTGAAGGCCCATTAACTGAAAAGGAATGTCCAGATGCACTAAAAGACATGGAATCTGGAAAAAGAATCCCCTGGAACCGACGGTCTTTTTGCCGAATTTTATAAAACTTTCTGGGAAGATTTGTCCAATATCCTGATCAATGCCCTTAATTATGCCTATAAGCTAGAAACACTCTCTTTCACACAAAGACGAGGGATAATTAAACTCATACCAAAAAAAGATTCTGATCCTCGCTACTTAAAAAACTGGCGCCCTGTAAATCTTCTTAATTGTGACTACAAAATAGCTACAAAGGCCATTGCAAACCGAATTAAAACCGTTATTCCAAAACTCACCAACGGTGACCAAACTGGTTTCATGAAAGGAAGATTTATTGGAGAAAATATAAGACTGATTGATAGTACCATAAGCTATGCCGCACAACAGAATATCCCGGGTCTGCTGCTCTTTGTTGACTTCGAAAAAGCTTTTGACTCACTTGAATGGTCTTTCCTAAAACGCTCGCTTGAATATTATGGTTTTGGACCATCCTTAGTAGAATGGATCCGCACTTTTTATAACGATATCGAAAGTTGCGTTTTAAATAATGGATGGGCGTGCAATTTTTTTTAATTACAAAGAGGCGTCAGACAGGGATGCCCTCTTTCTCCTTATCTTTTTATATTATCGGCCGAAATTTTAGGGAAGGCAATCAGAGCTAACGCCAGCATTAAAGGAATTTCAGTGAATAATTCTGAAATAAAAATAAGCCAATATGCAGACGACACGACCTTAATTCTCAATGGTACGCGGGAATCCTTATCCGCTGCCCTCGATATGATTGGTAAATTTGGTGAAGTATCTGGTCTTAAAATCAATGACAAAAAAACGGAAGCCTTATGGATTGGATCAATGGTGGGGAAGAAGTTGAAGCTCCTCCCCGAAAAGAATTTTAAATGGCCAGAAAATGGAGTTAAAGTCCTTGGCGTTTGGATTTCTACCAACTCTAATACGTCTTTAATCATGAATTATAGGGAGCAAATAGATAAAATTAGAAACGTCCTGAGCTGTTGGAAATACCGACGACTTACTTTAATCGGCAAAATTCAGGTGATCAAAAGCCTGGCGGCATTTCGACTTACATATATTTTATCACCACTAGCGATAAACCAGAAATCTATCAAGGAAACCAACGATATTCTTTACAATTTCCTATGGAACAAAAAAGGTGACAAGATCAAACGTTCTGTTG
The DNA here is from genome assembly GCA_016490735.1 of Pachyseris speciosa. Taxonomy (NCBI): domain Eukaryota; kingdom Metazoa; phylum Cnidaria; class Anthozoa; order Scleractinia; family Pachyseridae; genus Pachyseris; species Pachyseris speciosa. Next base: position 135,966 of record JAEMWC010000307.1, on the reverse strand, counting down.
TGATAAATGACTACGACAAAGGTGGCCTAAAAATGATTGATATATCTTTGTTTAATAAATCTCTGAAGACTATGTGGATCAGCAAATACCTCGATGATTCGAACCATGGAAAATGGAAAGAATTTGTCGATCTTGAACTTGGAAAATATGGCGGTAATTTAATTTTTAAAGCTAATCTTAACAAGGCTGACACCCTCAACACAATATCAGTAAACAACTCCTTTTTACGAGAACTATTAGAAATATGGTCAGAAGTCAACTTTGAGGTTGCTATAAAAACCGAACAACAATTCTTCGAACAATCATTATGGCACAATTCGTTGATAAGGATTGATAATAAGCCGGTTTTCGACAAACATCTCTTTCGCCACGGGATGTTAAAAGTAAAAGATTTAATGATGGACTCGAGAAATTTCCTTCTCTTCAAGAGTGTAATGAAAGATACAAAGCACAAATTAATAAAACCCTTGAAATATTTGGACTTATATCAGCCCTTCGACAACACTATAACGAGAACTTCCCAAAAATACCCAGAGTTTCTTTTCCATCTGAGTCTTTCTTCAACTCATTTACTAAAAGCTTGAAAGGAAATAGGGTTGTTTACAAGAAACTGGTTGCCCTCAAAAGCTCTATACCATTGAAAAGTGAATCGAAATGGAACAGCAGTATTACTTCTAATGAAGGGAGTGCTGCTGTTTGGAAAACCGCATATACCTTGGCATCCATGTGCACAAAAAGTACGACTCTTGTCAGTTTTCAATATAGACTTCTTCTTAGAATTCTGCCCACCAACACGTTTTTAACAAAAATTGGTATCAAACAGGACACAAACTGCTCTTTCTGCAGTAACGCCCCTGAGAATTATACACATCTTTTCTGGCAATGTGCAAAAGTCAAACTATTTTGGACAAACTTGATGGAAAAACTTCTGGACGTTAACTTAGCACCTTAAAACTACTCGAGAGACATCACAGTTTTTTTGGGCCTGAGGTCGGATTCTACGAAATTCTCGCTGCAATTAAACTTTTGCTTTCTTCTAGCGAGATACTACATATGGGTTTCCAAGACCAGTAATAGGATCCCCAACTTAAAAACGTTTTTGGCGATTTTAAAATTGAAACCTACAAACTAGGCTCAACACCGAAGAAATGGGGACCTTTAATCCCCCTACTTAACACCAACTAGCCTCCTACAACCGATCTTGATCATTATTTACTGTATGCTCTCCCCCACGTTTTTGAAACTATCATTTTCAGCATCACCGTCTGCATTGATCTTGCTAGCTATTTCCTCCTCTCAGTACTGCGCTCTAATTCAATAATTCAATAAATAATTAAATAATCATTTTTGTAAAAAAGGCCTGACTCTGTACTAGTTTTTTCTCTCTCTCTTCTTGTTTAGGCCATAATTGATTGTAACAGTGGCAATATGTACTAAAACGTCTGTAAGTATCTGAATAAAAAAAATTTTCCTAACAAAAAAAAACCTATATTCCTGTCACGACGTTTTCACAGACCAATTTATTTTTAGATTGAATTTCGCCAACCTCGTTCCCAGGGTCCTCTCTCTTCCTCCCTCGAGAAAGTACCCTGGTTGCGGCTGGTCACGTGTCCCTGCGTACAAATCAAATCCGCACGGTGGGTGGGTCCTCGACTTAGCGGAGACAATCTTTAACTTTGCTGCCCCTCCCTTAAATCATTTGTCTGGAATCTGCAAAAATCTGGCAGACACGTGACCAGCCGCAACCAGGGTACTTTCTCGAGGGAGGAAGAGAGAGGACCCTGGGAACGAAGTTGGAATTTCGCGCGAATATCAGACTCCCAGGAGCCCAGATGACATCACAAGAATCTGCACGTGAAGGGCCTTTGTTTTCGCTCATTAAACCTATTGTTTCGAGTTGCTCTCGTTCCTGTTGTCGCTCTCGTTGCCTATTATCGCGGAAAAAGATAGCCAAAAAATAGATCGGTCTGTAAAAATGCCGTGACATAAATGTGAGAGTTGTACGCTCCCAGTCATGGGCTCCTGCCGTGAGTAAAGTTTGTAGTGCCGCGACTTTTTGTTTTGCAGTGACAGTTGTGGGCCACCGTACAAAGCAGTGTTTGAAATCGCTTGAGTTTTTTAAACAACTTCCTGATGTTTTTACACTAATTAAATGAGATATTTCGTGCAAATTGGACGTGAACTTCCAACTGCGGGGCATCTAGTATTTCGAAAATCGTATCCGTGAGTCAAGATTCTAAAGAATAATTATGCTTAATGCAAGCTCGGAGAATTTGTCCACAACAATACTAAACCTTTATTTAGAATCGCTTGGCATTTCTGAACAAATACTAAATACTCTGGTGAGTTTTCGTTGACAATTTCTGCAGATATTCATCGGGAGTTGACTCAGAGTGTCAGAACTTGAATATTTTTTAAGTGTCGAAAACATTAAGATTTCACTCTATGCCCAAGCTCGAAAGTCGGTTCTACTTTTAACCCAAGGCAATATTGCAATTGCTTGAGATTTCTAAACAAATATCTTATGTTCTTAGAGGAATTAAACGAGCTATTTCAAGAAAATTGGTCAAAATTTCTGACTGTCGGGTACTGATCCTCACGTGAATTGAGGAATGGCTCCTCGTGAAGTGTTAGGGTTTTTCGACTTTAATACGTTGCACTTTTTGTGACAGCTAACTTAGCTAAACACTATCTCGTAGCAAAAGAAATATAATTTTGTGATGATCTGTTGTTGTTGGTTCGTAAATTAGTTGGTAGGTTTTTGACATTTTGGTGTATTCTGGATGCAGAAATGAAGGAAGCAACGCGAATGGGTGTGACTAATAAATTTTCATTGACTTTGTGCACGTTGTCAATTTCCATATTTTAGAGGTATATACCACTCTCACTGGAGAATGGAATACTGTTTTTCATAGGGTATCCAAAGACATGCACGTGATGTGGTATACATCCAGTGATTGGTAGTTGACGTAATGAATTTGAGAAGTACTATATCAAAAACGAGTGCGACTGTTTCATCAGGGGTTCCAATTTTTGTGGGAGTCGTTTGTTTCGCGTCAGTAGTCATACGCTGTAGTTGACACATGATGGCGGAGATCACTGACGGAGCGAGTCGTTTTCGTCCGCCTAAAACCTTAGCCGAGGTCCAGTTGATAGCTTATGAGGCCGTCCCAGCTTCTACAAAGTACAAAAGTACCATGGAAGCTGGAAAGAGAGACGAAAGTTAAATAAGAAAGGAAAATCAAACTGAATTATGGTAGTTGTAGTCAAATGTCTCTATCCTGAAAGTTGTCTATTGTTCTAACAAGATTCTCAAGTCAAACGTCTGCGAAATACTGTTGTGTCCGCTAAAACATACACCCTTTTTAAGAAGAACGATAACAAGATACGTTTCTTCGTCTTTCTCTAAAGTTGAGTCTTATTTGTAAGGAACAAACGTTTCGCGGCTGTATAAAGCGATATTGCAACTGATGCATTCACTGATCTGGTGGTGTATATACTGTATGTCGTTTAGGCGGTAAGTTCGCTGCGAACAAATGAATTCCCTGGTTAGAAATATTTACCACCTATGTAACAGTTTTATAAGAATGATGATAAAATGATGGTAACAGATCGCTAAGAGAACCGAAACAAAGTTTCAAAATGGACCCAATAAAAAAGAAACGATGCATGTATGACTATGGCTTAGTTGAGAAATCCGTTTAGCTGTTAATTTTTATTTTGTGAACTTTCGGGGACTGATTTTTCAGCTATATTAACTAAGAAAAGCTTAACTTAAAACTAAGCATTAGAGGGCCACATTCAGACTTCTTTGTTCCCTCTATCGTGCTTAACAAAATAAACCACACAAAGTCACCTCTATTGCTTTTTTTGTCGTAAACACCAAACCTTGTCTTTTAATATAGAGTTCGACGCAATGTTTTCAATAACTCTAAGTTTACGATGTCTAAGTCAGTCTTTTCCAAGATCCAAGGAATAAACTTACCTTCAACAAATGATTATTTTCGCTGTAATGTTCAGAAAGAGCGATTTGGTTTTTCATAGCCTCTGTTTATATTTGCAATGAGAATTGTATTGAGATGGATTTTTATAGCAATCGTTTATGATGAGCAAACGTGGGCGGACATATTTGCATATATTAACGTGTTCTCATAAAGGCAAGGATATAAGGATATAAGGATGGCTAGTGAAGTTCTTGTTGACAAACGTTGGGAAAACGTTTATTTAACCACAACACCAAAGCCGAAGTTTTTATTCAGATCATTATATGTTTACACTGAGTTAATCTAAAATATCCCTTTATTCAGTGTACAGGTTTTTATATAAAAGGGCAATAAATTTGTGATAAATTGGCTTATAATAAAAGGGTTCAACTTAATTATTTTTACGTTTGCGTTGGGGCGGCTTATTAAAAAAGTGCAGTGTTATAAATTGCGACAGGGGCCATAAGCTATGGTTCCAAATTATTAAATGACCAACTTTAGCACTATAACTACTGGAAACAACATACCTTGCGCCATCACCTCTGCGAATCCCGATTAACTGTAATTGAACAGTTGCTGATAAGTTCCTCATCAACCTGTTCTGTGAAAGGAATAACAAGGCAAAAACAACAGAGACTCAAAACTGAAAAAAGAAAAGAAAAAAAAAATATTGCAATTTTCAATCTAACATGCAGCCAGTCGTAATTATAAATGCAAATGACGGCATTAGCAGTATTAAAACTAATATCTGTTGGCCTCGCGACAGCTTCTTCAATACTTCACTACCTGCTATGTTATAATTCAGCCTATCCTCAGTGCTAAAAACGCGCGCCGAACCAATATTTTTCAGTGCGGCTGTCGTTCTTGTTAATTAAAAAAATGCGGCACTGAACAAAGTGTCATTTTAAAATGCGACTACTTGGTTGATTTCTGAGCGCGACGGCATGTTATTAAAAGTTCAAAGTCTGGCGAAAACATAGGAATCATGTCGTAACATGGTTCAGTTGGTATTATTAATCTCTGATATTAAACTTGTGAAAATTAAGTATCGTTAAAATAATTAACAATAAGGTGAATAAGCAGGACCAGCTCACTCCGTTGGCAACTCATGTCATGATTTTCTAAATTGCATGCCGACATGTAATGAACTCTACTTTAAACTTGTGGGAAGTATATAAGTCCACGGTCCTAACAGTTAACATGTAAAAGTGATACGGTAAAAAAATAAACGCGTCAGAATCAATAACAACCAAGTTACTATGATCAGTATTCTCTACAGTTTGTAATAGCTAAGTATCGAGTCAGTAAAAAATGCATTGTATCAGTAGCCGTAAAATAAATGGCTTTCCTTCGATCTCCCTACGAACATATTGACAAGCAGATGTCCCACTAGACAAACCTTTTTTTCTTTAACCCTTTTTATTTCAGTTCCATTACAGGGGCCGGTTCCTTAAAGGTGTAAATAACTCTATTCCAGTTATAAATCTGCCTTATTCCAAAAGGTATTCCCGGAATAAGGAAGATTTATCCCTGGAATAGAATTATTACACCTTTCAGGAACCGGCGGTCCCTGCATTTTACAATACATTTCCTATATTGATTACGATTACGGACAGCTTATTAAGCAGACAACACTATATACTGACAGGTACAGAAAAAAACCTTATAACTTACGTATACATTTATGTCGGGAAAGTTTGTTTCCAAAAATTCGTCAGTTTATTGCCGTGTTTATCACCGCGCGCAGTTTGCGTGTTAATTTTCTTGTTAAGCTACGATGGCCAAAGACAAAGAGTATCTAAGAATAAGGCAACATATTTAAAAGTTGACGAACAAAAACACGAGAAGGGATTAAGCTAATATTTAACTAATTCTTGGTCAAACACTCACTGGTCCCATGGCAACCCTGTAAACACCATCAAGACCGTACTCAATGATAACGTAGTCTAAATGAGGTATTAATGTGAATGACCGAAATATGCAAATATGTCACTCTTCCCGCCGTTAGCACAATTTTTTCCAATTGCAAGGCGGGTAATATTGGAGCCAATCAAGACACTTTTCATTGTGTTGGCGTGACGATGTGCCTGTTGGACTTGAGATTTTCTGCTGCCTCTTTTTCAGTCTGGGAAGTTTCTATATGAATGGTGATTTGCAAAGATGATCCTAGAGATATTCATCAACTCCAAATTGTTGAAATGAAGACCATATAATGTGATGTGCCCTTTACTCGTTGGGCCAGTTTTGTTTACTGTCCAATTCGAATCGGCAAACTTTGGCGAGCGGGCAGAAGTTATTTAAAGATTCAACAATTAGGTACCTCACGGAATCTTTATTTTTTTCTTTTAAAGTGCACCTATTCCCAAATATTTTTTTCTCGCTTAAATAAAACTTGGCACCTGTTCGAAACGTATTGCGCAGTTTTGTGCCTACTTAAACCAAATCTTGACTTTTTATAGGTTGTAAAATTTACGAAACCTACCATCATCTCCCACGACCGAGCTAGTAAGGGGCATGGGTCTATTCCTTAAATGACGTCATAAGCTGCTTTGCATGCATGTTTAATGCGATGCAAATCACCAGATTTTTAAGTGCACTTTAATTTGCAGAGTCATCGATATATTCTCTCTTTCTAAAACGAATTTTCTCACCGAGCACGTAATCCATCTAAATGAAACTGCAATACACCTTATTCCAAAATGGCGGCCAATTTATTGTTCTTTTGTTAATATTTGCATGTTAATTAACCCTCTTTGCCTTATTTTCACTTCAAAATTGTTTTGTACTTTGTACATGTTCACGAGGCAACTAATAACCAGTCAGAGCTCAACTTAATCTCTCCGTACTTTGTACAATTCAATGATACTTCCATATTTATACTGTTGCAATCTAGCTTGGGGTGGCACATATATAAAGCGAACCTTGAAAGAATTGTAATCTTACAGAAACGTGTGTTAAGAATAGTGAACAGCTCTACCTACGTTGCCAACACTAGTCCCATCTTTAAGGAGATTAAAATTGTAAAAGTTCACGATATCCATTCGTTTCAATTAGGGTTTTTTTATGTTTTCACTCCCTTCCAAATTCAATAACCTCTTCCAAATAAACAGTCAAATACATAATTATAATACTAGGAATGCCCATTCTTTTCGTTGCCACTATGCAGAACGAACATCAGACAGTTCTCAATTTATTTTCGTGGTACAAAGTTTTATAATTCGCTGAATTCTACTATAACTGATTCGTCCTCCTCCGCTTCTTTTAAAACAAAGCTTAAAGAATTCTTTTTTAGTACATATTAGCTTCAGTATGGCTCTAATTAGATTATTAGATTAATTAAATTAACATGTGTGTGTGTGTGTGTGTGTGCGCGTGTCCGTGCGTGAGTGTGTGATTCCGCCGTCAAAGTTAGACATCATAAGCCCATATTGTAATTATTATATCAAGACTAGTTTATCCTAAGTTGAGGAGACCTGATCCATGACTCATTATAAGCCTCCTGGTTTCTTTCAGGTCTCCTCGCCATTACTTTTTTCTTTAATCTCATATTATTTCCATCTTGTGTTGTAAAATGTTGTATATATGGCAAATGAATGAATGAACGAATGAATGAATGAATGATTGATTGAATTAGGTTTGTGTAGAGTTGCCCAGAGCTCTTCCCGCTGTCACGCCCGTGCGCAAGAGAGCAAGAGCTCTGGGGTCGAGTATGAGCTTGTCCAAGAGTTTATTTCAGTTTTTGCTGACCAGTCCAGTTCTGTTAATTATCCACTTACATATGAATAAAGTGTGTTTTCAGTGTATGACATCTTAGCTCTCTGTCTACTATGTGTCATTATGACTGTCTTGATCAGTCGATCTTGAAGTGTTAAAAACCTTGAACTCGTCTGGACTAATATTTCCAGTGCGGTTGTCAGTTTTTGTGTAATAAAATGTCAGATATTTCAGTAACAAAATGAGGCAATGCACATGGCGCTTCATTTTAATTTGCGACTACTTTGGTTGATTAGAGAGCATGGCAATGTTACACTATACCGCTACGCCGCAAAAGGTCCCATGGTTGTTCACATTACTCCGACAGAAAGTGTGTCGTACAATGTAAGCAGGCTGATGGATGCGAGGTTGTGCTTACAGTGGCGACTAAGGAATTCATCTGAACGGACGATGGACTCGAATTGCTACTGCCAAGTGTAAAATTAATGTGAACGCGAAGTATTGAGTAAAATACCAGCGGATTCATGACATCATAATCATAGTAAAATGATATCCGGAGAGCGGGGCAGATGATTCTATTTAATTTAAATTTAGTGTCCTCGTCTTTTACGTTGATCAACGTTGTAAATGCCAGTAGGCAAAACTGTAAGTACAAAGCAATGGTAGTGTATGATATGAAAAAGAGAATGACAGTCACGTCTGATGCCATTTGAATCTATATGTTCTATTTTACGGTTTGATTCTCTGTTTATATTACACCTTGGAGCATCACTAAAACCGATCCAGTACTTATTCCACGTTCACGCTTTGTTCACAAGCGTGGCGTCGCAGCCCAGAGTCCTCAGGCTCTTTGGCCAGCGGTTAGTCGCCCGGAGAGACTCTGCGATAATGGAAAAAAATCAAATCTTTTGATTGGCTGGCCCGTAACAGCTTCCATTGTTTTACCCAAGGTTTTCTGGGAAAATGGCGGTCCATTATCCCAGCCACTTGGTGACCAAACAGCCCTAGGACTCTGGGTACGAGATTGCGCTCCAGTATAAAAATCGTGCCGAAAATACCGTCCATATGCGAACAAAAGGCCAATCCGGTATGGTTTTTGAGACGTATCAGCGAAACCTGTCCGGTATAGGGTGAGTATAGCCTAAAAGTACAAAGTCATCGTCATCGTCATTGTCGTCATTATCTTCATCATCATATTCAGCAAATGGAGCTAATGGTATTATTAAACTTTGTTACCAAATTATTACAGCCAGCCAGCCGGTGTTTCTCTGAAATTGTTTATTTGTTTATTAGCTAAGCCATTTATAACGATCAAGCAAAATGAATTATATATTTGTGAGAATGAATACGTGAAAATCGTATATCTGGACTGCGGATTTAAGTATTGATATGTGAGTGATCATCATAGTTAACTAGTTATGAACACTACTAAAGCAGTAGTGAAAATATAGTCTGAAAAACTTCAGGCTTGTACGGCAGTCGATCCAACGACCTCTGCGACATCGGTGCAGTGCTCTACCAACTGAGCTAACAAGCCAGCTGGGAGCTGGTCATTTTGTTGGTTCGTAATATACGCGTGAGTGATCATAGCGGAGCTCCTGCGGCCCAAAGGGTCGCCAAGCGGAGCACCATACCTATTCTTGGTTTTCATATGACGTCATAAAAAAATAAAACTCAAAAGTAAACAGACTTTTGCATTTTTATCTTCATCACGTAAAAGACATATTAGAAATGTATCTGCTTCCATGTTTTCAGCATGCAAGATGGGCTCCATCATGGCGTTTCCATACTAAACCCTATAATTTTGAGTGGTACATTTTGACGAATAACTCGAGTACGGGACATCGCACAGCCCTGAAGCTTTGGCATATTGTTTATTTATCACTCTTCTACAATATATCAATTTCTTGACTTTATCTATTGAGAGGTTGTTTTTATTTTTTTACTTGAGTGACTGCGCGACTGAAACCCAAAAATAGAAACCCGTCAACTGTTTTTCTCGGCGTTGCCCAATAATTGATAAGATCCTAATAATCATCATAATAATCCAACATGGCGGCCCTGGCCCAGCTGACCTGCGACCGAACTGACCAGCTAGTTTACAGTGTACGTCTTCTTTAAAGTGCTACTACGATCAGAAAATCACTTGTCTTTTTTTTTTTTAATTTCGAAAGTGTGTACGCTCAACACTCGACTCGCGAAATTTCGAGCTTTAATTTCAAGCAGAAGACTGTTTACTTTGAGTACAACTTTTTAATTTAACGGTTCCCAATTACTCACGTTCATAACTGAACGATTAGGCCTCGGAGATCTGGATCCAGGATAAGATGACGTCATTTACTCATTGGTTTAAAATTGTAGTGTGTGAATGCAGCTTATTAAGTATGCAAAACACGAATTTGACAGTCTGAAAGCTCAAACTTCCCGTGCTGCATACTAAATTAGCCGGGTTTACACACACTGCATTCTTACGCTTGTGAGGTTTCTACGTCATTATGTCCTCGATCCAGTTCTCTCAAGATTTTGAAGTTAGTACTGTAATGGCGGACACTAAATAGAAATATTTCAGTCAAAATAAAAAAAACTGACTTCTCCAAATTAAAGCTTAAAATTTCGCGAGTCGGTTGTTAAGCAAACACACTTTCGAAATTTAAAGAAAAAGGACAAGTGATTTTTTGATCCTAGTAGCACTTTAATACTGGACATCCATCTTATACAAGCATCAAGAGTTTCCCGCTTTCGGTGTCATGCAATGCATTATGGGATAGGCTTTCGAGAAAACTGAGCACCAAGTGAATATCTCCTGTTTCAGAATACTCAAATTGCGTCTGTTTACCATGTATCTTGGCTTATTTCTTCGTCTTTAATTCATCTGCTAGCAACCTTAATCAACAAAGTACGTCTAAAGATTCAAGTGTGCAGCTTTGTGAATAATTTTGAGCGAAAAAATTATATTTAAAGTCACGATTTCAGGCCAATAATTTAATTTTGTGACTTAAATGAGTTCTGATGAGTCTGGTCTAACTTACGACGAAGTTAACTCTTGGCGTTCTGACGCCAAAGCGCTAAAGCTTTATTGCCGTAAACGGAGCTTAAACGTTTCGGGGAGCAAGCAAGAACTGGTTGCTTGTGTGTTTGCAGCCTCGGAAATGGGAATTCCTGTCCTGAAGAAAGGATTGAAACCCATGCGAACGAGAAAGCTCGATTATTAGATTCGGGAAATTGATCTTCATTGCCAGATCAATCTACCCGGAAAGATTGGCTTCATAAAAGTGATGCTATAACATCCTGGCTACCGATTTTTCTTTGGACTGATTCCAGGCTTTTCCTTTCCTTATTTCCCTGTTGATATTCTCCGTCCATCGTTTTCTTCCTTTGCTATCCTTTTTCTCCATGGGATAAGGAAACAGCCTCAATGGTGGCTGGCAATCGCTCGGCTGCGTCCCGTTCAAACAAGCATGAACAGTGCAGGTTTGTTTGGCCCATTTATTCAACCTTTACCCCTGCTGGGACAGCCAGCAACTACACAATTCCGGTGCCATACTTAGAGAAGAAATCAAAACAGAAATATGATTACACACGTGAAACATTTCACGAGCAAACGTCCCGCTCGAAACTCATCTAGTTTTATCGCAATATTTCCGCAAGAAAGGCGTCAAAGGCAAACAAAATGGCTTGACTCACCAGTTTACAGGATTGCTGACCAATACCAGAGGTGTTCAGGTAGTATTCCAGTGGAAAAACGCAGTATAAATAGGAGATAAACAGACGCGAATATGAAACAGTATGAAGACATACGAGAGTTGGTACTCACTTTTCTGGAGAGACTATCCCATAATACAGTGCGTAACAACCGGAAGCGTGAATCTCTTGATGCTTGTATAGCCAACTGACAGCTGTCAAAACAAGGTATCTGCTGACCAGTCTCACGTGACCATATCGCGGGCTCAAGTTAAGACCTCACCGAGGTCAGCTGTTTTTTTAACCGCTGACCAGGTACTTGCTTTCGATCGGATCGCAGGCTCAAGCCAGGTGTGGAACACCTAAACGAAATCAAGGCTTAGTTTTTCGCGCGCTTTCTTCGGCTCGTAATTTCACATTCAGATGGTTTCTTCATATTGAGCAAAACAATGTCATCTTCTTCGATCGAAGTTTGTCTTTGAATTCGTGTAAAAAGCATAAAAATCAAGAAGTTTTCAAAAAGATACTGCGGAAGGTGAATTTTCAAGTGATAAAAAGAATAGCGAAACATTTTTCTCAGGAAAAGCTTCAAACTTGGATTGATTGTGTGGTTGAAAACAAAAGAATTCAACGCCTTAATGGCTTTCACTTTACCGCGGCATCTTGCATCTCACCAAGAAAAGTCACTTAACTGTTCACCGGCATTAACGGGGAGGAATGAGTAGCTCAAACTCTGTGGAAGAAGCTCTTTCTTTGGACAAGCCGTTTGCTATTTTTGCGGATGCTTGCTTTTACTTTACTTAAGCTTACGTATTTTCAAGTGCTAGAAACCTCTACAACACAGGACAGTGAGGTAAATTAAATAAATCGAAGCTTAACATTTGGTTTAATCGTTATTACTTTTGTTCAGGAAGGAAACTTGTATTTTCTCTCTCTGTATTCGTTTTGGACGCAAAGTAGTTGAATTGTTTGTTTGTTTTGTTACGTTGTTTTCTTTGCAAGCGAACGAGTGTTTTTACTCTGCTTCGCTGACTGTTTTTCGACCTCGTTGCCTCAACAGCGTTAAGAAACTTTTGCCATTATCGTATTAACACGTAATCGCAATGAGCCCTCTTAAAATTAAGGATTAAAGCCCCGGCTAAACGATCACACATTTTCATCCAATATCATCAGTTGTCAAACATAACGTTGGGTGGCTAAACGCACAAACATTCTTTGACCAACACTAGACAGAGTGAGTCCACAGAACGATTTTTTGCGTATGATCGCTGAAATTTCGACTTTTAGGTGGTTCATTTGGTTGCTTTTTATCGGCTGTGCACGTTTTGTTCGTTGGGGTGGCTTAACGATCAAACATTTCTTCGTAATGCAAATGTTGGATGAAAATGTTTGATCTAGATCAAGCATGGAAAGTCATTTAAGAATAAATGCAATGCCGTCGAGAGAGGTGGCTAAACGTTCAAACACGATGATGGTTGAAAATGTTTGATCGTTTTTTGATTAAATGTTTTTCGAACAAACATACGCGTCGTGTATTGTTTTCTTGTAATGTTTTAATGTTTTGAGGTTTTTGAACCGCGTTCTATTCCTGTTTACTGCTCCAAACATAAAATATTGGAGCAAGGAAAGCCATACGAAGTTGCTCAACACCAGTAAAAAAAATAATAATGGTGGAGCTCCGCTTTTAGGTTTGGCTAAATCTAGATATTATATTTGAACTACGGATTAAAGAACTCTACTAGGACTCCACTAGGATTCTAATATATGTGACGATATGTGAATTGCCATCGCAGTTGTGAAATAATTGCGAAAAGAATGCCAGCAAGAAAAAGGAAAAACAAATAAAGAAAGAATAGAAACGAAACATGTAATGCTTACAATATTTTTTAAGATTTCTTCCCCGAACTGCCGAGCTGTGTTCACAACAGATTATCAGTGTCACTCCAGTATTGAACGCCTTCCAAAACAATTTGTGTTTTTCCAAAATTGGTCTTATTGTTGTTGATAAGCATATGATTGATTGATTGCATATTTTTTTAGCTTGGAATAATGATCTCATTATTGCGGACACTTCATGAATCCAGAGAAAAAAAGCAAAAAAAAAATTATATAAAAAGCATCTCTGCAACAATTGACTGAAATAGACTGACAACAACCAGGCACTCTTATTTTCATTGAAATAAATCTCAAATAAATCCTGCATACTGGCACAGAAATTCTGCAGCCCAAAATCGACTGGCACAGAAATTCCACGGCCCATAATTGACTGGTGCAACAGAATTTCTGCAGCACCAGCCAGTAATGGGCCGCAGAATTTCTGCGGCACCAGATATTCTGCGGCCCATTACTGACTGGTGCCGCAGAAATTCTGCGGCCCATTACCAACTAGCACCACAGAAATTCTGGGGCCCACTACTGCCTGGTGCCGCAGAAATTCTGCGGCCCATTACTGCCTGGTGCCGCAGAAATTCTGCGGACCATTACTGCCTGGTGCCGCAGAAATTCTGCGGCCCATTACCAACTAGCACCACAGAAATTCTGCAGCCCGCTACTGACTGGTGTCGGAAAAATTCTGCGGCCCATTACTGACTGGTGCCGCAGAAATTCTACGGCTCATTAGCCACTGGTCTTGCCATCAAACAAAGCTGAAGTACCACAATAATTGATTCACGCACTGTATAGTTTAATAGGAAATATAATAATACAGAATGTGAGGGCAAAAGTCTTGATTACAGCAGTCACTGAAGAAGTAACCATAGCAAGGTTTAACAACACATACAATAAGCACCAGTGGCTATCTGTCACAGTTTGGGCACTACATGATTGTAAACTATGTTAAAATGAACCATAAACGGTTTCAGCTTATCTGAATAGACCTTTTCACAGTAAAATTTATATATACCTGGGCTAAAAAGCAGATTACAAACAGAGGGAAAGCATTTCAACAGACAAAAGCTTGGCAACCTACATGATATTGCTTTAAAATATTTTGGTCTGAGTATGAAACATTGTTTTTCCATCTCTTTTTCTTCTTCAAAACGGTTGGTAGGACATGCTCAAAATAATTAAAACAATCTTCAACCAGTCATGTATAGCACTTCGTTGAAGGGATTCTGCAAAAGGGCTGTTATCAGTATATTTTTTGCTTTAAAAGCCAAATCTCTCTAATTTGCTCTATTTTGGTTATGGTGTCAGAAATGAAGTTGTGCACTTATTTTGTGATTTAAAGGCCTGGATTCAGGAAAAATTAGCATATGACTTTTGCCTAAAACTGAACCAAGTCAAAACAAAAGAAATTAACCATGCATCAGATCGTTTTGTTTCTATTTCTTGAGTTTTGGGCATAAGTCATAAGTGAATCCTTTGGATCCTAGCTATCTAATCGAAAAAAAGGTATAAATAACTTCATTTCTGACACCATTTCCAGTCCGTATGCCAAACTAAGTGGTGAGTTGGATGTGTTGGAAAAAAAAGTGATAAACGCTCCTTTTGCAGAACACTCTTCAGTTGTTCTTCTCTCTTAGAGCTGCATACTTATTTTTCAGAAATGTTTTTGTAGATGGCATTAACTTGCTATCTTTTGTGAGGTGAAAACCACAGCAAACAATACATGATTTTGGCAAATCCTCAAGCCAAGGCTCTGCTTTTCGTGGGAGGTGTTGGGGAGACCATCTAGAGGGGGATGAATAGGAGTCAGCAAATTCGTCGATCCGTGCTAAATTTTCGAAACCGAAGAGACAAGAAAGCCAACTAGACATGTTACGAAGTGTTACACGCAAGCGCGAGACGCGAAACAAAGAATGGAAAGACATCGCTCTAAGATTAAAATGTTTGCTCCTGTATTTGGGTTACGTTTGAGGTCTTTTCGAATCAATTTGAGGACAGGTTCCCACAGGTCTTTGAAACGTCAAGTTACCATGTTTAAAAGAGTGTAGCGAAATATAAGGTTTAATTCCCACCATGACCACTGTTTTGTAATCATATAACCACTAAAGAAATCTAATCTAATGACGACAAAAGTCTCGTAGTATAATACATAACAATGCGTTTTAACCTTTTTCCAGTTGTTGGAATCGACGGAGCACCGAAACTTGTTTTTATGAAGGAAGTCATCGCCTTTGGCACCTTGGTAAAAAAAAAAATAGCGACACAATTGATGGTCTTTGTCTCCATGTTGACCGTGCCGATGGTACACGTGCTGGTCTAGTGAGGCCAGTGGCTTTTTGTCTGGCCAGAAGCCGAGATCCTGAGTTCCTAGGGTTTTCTGGAGTCCTATTACATTGTAGAGATGTAAAGAGGTGTTAACCCTTTAACTACCAAGCATTTTACCGAAAAACACCTCTTTGAAGCTCGTCGAGCCATTTTCTGGCCAGAATCTAGCCAAAAAGAACGAAAACTGCCCAAAACTCTGTTTGTTGGTGGAGCTCCTCGCGCCCTTCTGTTCCTGTTGCTTAATATTAACTTCTCAAGTTCGGCCATGTACACAGGGTTGAAAAGTTTCACTGCCCCTCTCCTTCTACCTTTCGCTTTTCTTGCGTCGCTTTCTTTTTCTCTTGCTGAGCATTTGAATGGAAGACAAGCCGCCTGATCACAGGCTGCAGAAATTCTGTGGCTTGTGAATAGAAGGCAAGTCACAGAATTTCTGTGGCCCATGTTCTGCTGTTCACAGGCCGCAGAAATTCTGCGGTCTGTGAACAGAAGACAAGCCGCCTGATCAAAGGCCGCAGAAATTCTGCGGCTTGTCTTCTCTTCTCAGGCCGCAGAAATTCTGTGGCCTGTGAACAGTCTGTGGTTCTGTGATCAGAACTTAGGCCGCAGAAATTCTGCGGCTTGTCTTCTTTTCTCAGGGCGCAGAAATTCTGTGGCTTGTGACTAGAAGGCAAGCCGCAGAATTTCTGCGGCCTGTGTTCTAATCACAGGCCACAGAAATTCTGTGGCCTGTGAACAGAAGACAAGCCGCATATTGTGCGGTTTTCCTTCTGTCTACAAGCCGCAGAAATTCTGCGGCTTGTCTTCTGTTCACAGGCCGCAGAAAGTCTGCGGCCTGTGGTCTGATCACAGTCTGTGGCTTGTGTTCTGATTACAGGGTGCAGAAGGATGCATGATAAACAATTAACATTCACTGAAAGTGAGCATATTTTGCATACACAACACTTTCAGTCATAAAAACTTTTGTAGCACAGTAGGGATTTCTCTACAGTAACCATAGTTTGTGATGTTTCATCAGCTTTAGAACTGACCAATAATGTTGTTTTAGGGCAACTCTGCAAAAATTTCATCTGTGCAGGGGTCAGTGCAATAGTTGCAATAAAAATTGAGTCATATGGCACTACCTTTTATAACAAAAACAGAGTCATTTTTGCAGTGCAGGAGAATATTCATTTAGTGTTGTATAAACTGCTGAAAAGAGTCTTTTACCTGTACCGCTGATTTTCACCCAAGACATGGTTTTTAATATGAAAATTTGGTTTATCAACGGAGTTGATAATGTAAATTGACCACCGTACAGGGATTCGATTAGCTGACGTTTCGAGCGTTAGCCCTTCGTCGGAGCGAATCGAGGAATTGTGGGTTGTGTATGGTTTATATACAGAAAATGGAGCTACGCTATTGGTGGTAACATAGTAACGTGAAAAACATGAATAAAATAATTGAATGAAAAGCGCTCGTTGATACCGTGGGGATTAAGAGTGCCAATTTGAAAGATCAGTTTTTGCTCGAGATTTATACGGCTTTCCGTAGTACCTTGATGTAGGGAAAGGCCGGAGATCGACATGTGTTGTTTACAATGGTTAGGGAGATTAAAATGCCGAGCGACAGGTTTGGATGCGTCTTTGTCATCTTTCTCAACATCACGAAGATGTTCTCGGAATCGGTCACCTAGTCGTCTTCCTGTTTCGCCGATGTATAACTTTTTGCATAATGTGCAGGTTATGCAATAGATAACATTTGCGGAGGTACACGTGAAACGATCAGTGATCTTAACAGATCGCTTAGGGTCCGATATTTTGTCAGTGTTTTGAATGTTTTCAAAGTTTTGCATCGCGAGCGCGCGCATTTAAAAGTGCCAGGTTGTTCAGTTGTTTTGAATGCACTTTTAACTAGAAAGTTACCTATATTTTTGTCGCGTTTGAAAGAAATCAGCGGTGGTTCCGAAAAGATTCTAGCAGTTTCTGGACCATTTTAAACAACACATGTCGATCTCCGGCCTTTCCCTACATCAAGGTACTACGGAAAGCCGTAAAAATCTCGAGCAAAAGCTAATCTTTCAAATTGGCACTCTTAATCCCCACGGTATCAACGAGCGCTTTTCATTCAATTAATTTATTCATGTTTTTCACGTTACTATGTTACCACCAATAGCGTAGCTCCATTTTCTGTATATAAACCATACACAACCCACAATTCCTCGATTCGCTCCGACGAAGGGCTAACGCTCGAAACGTCAGCTAATCGAATCCCTGTACGGTGGTCAATTTACATTATCAATTCCGTTGATAAACCAAATTTTCGTGTTTCACTCGCCCACCGACGCAGCACCACAGTTTCTTTAGAAACTAATCCTCTTTATTCATGGTTTTTAATATGTTGAGAAAATACACCGTTTTAAGGTCTAAAATAGAAGTGATCTCTGCTTGTTTCAAGCACATAGCATATGAAGGGCATATTTTGCCGAATTAAGAGCCTAATGTAGCGGAAATTGCCAGTTTGGAAAAAACACAAAATAGATTGGAAGGCGTTATTGTTTTCCCTTTTATTTTGAATTGTATATATATATATACATATATATATATATATATATATATATATATATATATATATATATATATATATATATATATATAACCAAACATCATGTTAGGGCATGATGTTATTTATGTCGATAGAATGCCCTATTATACTCTTAATCCGCACATATCTGTTGATCCGATGGTGCTTTATCACGTGGCACAAATTACGGCATTATACCCAATTACGTTGAAGGGCGTAGTTGCCCGTGAATATAAAACAGAAGATACGCTTAAACTATTCCCTCTTGCTTTCATGCACCATTACGGCCATTATCCTTGTTGGAAAAAAGACAACTTTTCAGGCAAGTCTTATTTACTTTCTTGTGCCTTTTACCGGATTGTGGTCATATGAATCAACAATAACGTTTTTAAATAAGGGAGTGACTCTCGGTAAATGCTCGCGGCATGGCAAAGCCAAAGGTATTGATCCTTGGCCATTCTTTTATCCGCCGCTTAGAACAATTTTTTGCCA
The DNA here is from genome assembly GCA_016490735.1 of Pachyseris speciosa. NCBI lineage: Eukaryota > Metazoa > Cnidaria > Anthozoa > Scleractinia > Pachyseridae > Pachyseris > Pachyseris speciosa. The sequence goes on along the minus strand of JAEMWC010000307.1, from coordinate 117,325 downwards.
CATGCTCCCAAGTTAACCACCAATTTATGTTAGATGAAGCTGCCATGTTTCAATGGCATGGTGTCGGGGGAAGAACTGTAGCTAAAACGATGCGGCACGACCTCCATGTGGTCGCTTCGTTTGCTCCTGACATTGTGATCTTACAGTTGGGAACAAATGATCTTTCCCGGCTTGACCCACTTGTCGTGGGGTCTTCTTTGGAGGATCTAGTGCGTCTTCTGCACGATCACTTTAACGTTAAGGTAATTTGTGTCTGCCAGACCATTTATCGGGGAGCTGACCAGGTGGCTTTCAATGTGCGCGTCCGCGCGCTCTCCAAATATATGAAAACATTCCTAGAGCCACTCCCTTTTTCTATTTTGTGGGGACACCGAGGTTTTTGGAACACAACTCAGACTTTTCTTGGCCGTGATGGTGTACACCTCAATAAGCAAAGGCACTATAAATTGTATCGTAGTTTACGGGGGGCTGTTTTAAAGTCATTGCGTCTATATGCAAAGGTCAGCCACTGAGCTCGTCCTCTTCGTTTTAATATATATATATTTTTTTCTGTATCACTGAGCCATTTCCTTTGTAATATTTATGTATGTTTTTACGCCCAGCCGTGTTTTTATAGCCGATTTATCAGCTTTGTTATCTTGTGTTGGCGGTAATTTGCCACATACTGACATTGCTGTTCTTGACGGCATTTAACATTTGTTGGCTGATCTACCTAGCCACATGTCTGCACAGTACATACGTGTGCCTTTGTTATACCGGCTGTGGTCTTTGTTTATTGTTTGCTTGCAGTTACCGTATGAGTGTACAACCCTTTTGACCGCCTACATTTTAGGTGTGTCCAATGCACTCGGTATTACTGTCAATGCATTTTTTGTTTTTGTTTTGGTTCTCAATGGAAATGGGCCTTTTTTCGCCTTTTTCATGCGTTTCGTGATACAGTGACCCTGTTGAACAGAAACCAGAAGTTTCCTGTTTTTGCATACCATGCATTTTTGTTTTGCGATGACTTTAATTCGGCCCCCACCGCAACAGTTTTCCGGGCTATGTTATTTCCTTCCTGACTTTCTAATACATTATCTGTGGTTTCGCTATCATCTAACATTTCTCATTGGCTGTGGTCACACTTGGGCTTTTTTTACTATAGTAAAATCGAGTTTACTACTGTAAACACGTTTTCTAATGTGACCGGCTTTTCTCATTTTACTATGGTAAACACAGATCTAGTCTGTTGCGGTGGCAACGGCGGTAGCATGAAAGCAAAGTTTACCATAGTAAACTTTCCTAAAACGATATGGTTTATCGCTGATATATCTAAACTTTGTTGATTCAGTTGACATGTTGTCGCATTATTTGAGATGCGTTCCCTGAGTGTCACGTTGCTGAACACTTATACATGTATTTTTAGCGCCGCCAGCCTATTCTTTTCCTTTTTTTGCGCCAAACAGTACAGTAGAGATGTCACAGTGGTCAAACAATTTTCGCTTTCATTCGAGGTAAGTCCACCGTAAATTCTGGATTTCAAGGAATCATACACCTACATCTGATGTTCGTGTTTCATTTGTGAGTCGAGCATAAATTTAGAAGTAAATCATTCAATTCAAGTGTTTTTTATTCCGTATAGCCAAATTTCTTCTATCTGTTGTCCGAAAACAAATGCATATGGATTTTGGGTGGATTTTTCCAGCAGAATTAGAGATAAAGATATACAGACAGTCACGCAACTGGATGAAAAATAAAACATTCATGGAATGTCGTAAGAATTATCACCTGTCCTCAGGCTCACCATTTGAGTGACACATTTCTCTTAGGAAACCATCTGGAACGTGTTAAGACAACTAATGAGTTTTACTATAGTAAAGTTTTTTACATCCTTTTTACCACGGTTAAAGCCTTTTACTAACGTAAAATCCCAAGTGTGACCACAGCCATTACAGTAGTTATTTTCTTATTGTTGCATCATGCCGCCTAAGAAGCGAAATGCTGGTCCTCCCACTACGCGTCGCTCAAAGCGTCCTCGGCTTGCCGCTCCCGCTTCGGATGTTGCAGAAACAGGCCCTACTGCCATAGAAGCACCTGATCAAGAGGCAGGGATGATCACGCTGAATATTCAAGCCCTGCAGAGCACTATAGCAGCCGCTGTCTCGCAAGCTGTCTCCGACGCCATGGCGAATTCTACCATGCACGAAACCAGTACCACCCAGCGCAACAACCCTTCTTTGGTGCCATTAGCAGCACCCGATGCTCAGGTGGACCGCTTGGTCGACAACGAAATATCAGCGATTACGACCCATGCAGGTATGCAGAGCCAAATTCCAGGGCCTTCTCCTTTGGATTCCGGGGATCAGCCTCGCCAGATCTTTACTTCTATAGGCATAAATTTAGGGGCTAGAGTTAGCGATAAGCTTAAAGCAAAAATCTGGGCAAATGAATATATAGATTTCGGGGCGTTACTGTCGGTCGCTCCTTCCCGTGAAAAATTTGCCTTATCCATGGCCTCATTTGGGGGACCTTCAGGTCAACCTCACCTCACCCTAGAGCCCTGCCACACGCCTAGAAAGGTAACAAATATACAACAGTGGCTTACCGCTTTTAACACTTTTGTGGCGATTTATTCGGAGCGAGAGGCGGGCGACGCCCCGAAACTAATGAAATATTGTGAAGTGGTGCGTGATCTTTCGAATAAGTTGGGGGACTGGCTTTATTATGACGAACAGTTCCGTTACCTGAGGCAATCTGCCCCTGAGAGTTACCCCTGGGATCAGGTCCATTGGGAGCTATGGCTCCGTGCGATGACGAATTTTCGTGGTAAACCTCAATCACCCGCCAGTAGTGATAGGGTTACCCCACGAACACGTTTTCGCTCCACCACAAGCACTTTCCCAAGGGGGACATGCTGGAATTTTCACGCCGGTCGGCAATGCCGGGGATGCCACTATGAACACGTCTGCTTTAAATGTGGTGCCAAACATCCCGCGAGTCAATGTCAAGTCCCCTCAACCAATCAGCGATCTACCCCTGTTAAATCCGGACCGTCAGCTCAGTCTCCAAGTGTCCCGCCAACCGGTCACCCCCGTAAAAGCTGATCGGCTTGAACACTTGTTAACCGGGTATAGTCCGACCCTCAAACAATACTTAATTGACGGTTTTCGACGCGGCTTTCGCATTTATTATATCGGTGGTATATCTGCTTTTGAGTCCCCAAATTTACAAAGTGCTTTGCAAAATCCCGAAGTTGTCCTTGCCAAATTAATGAAGGAGTTAATCGCTGGTAGGATTGCGGGCCCTTTCCAAACCGCACCCTTTCCTGTTTTTCGCACGTCGCCTATTGGCATAGTTCCCAAGAAGACCGCTAATGATTTCAGGTTAATTCACCATCTATCTTACCCCAGAGGCTCTTCTATTAACGATTCCATTCCCGACGACTGTGCCTCTGTGCATTATGCTACTATCAATGACGCAGTTAATATTCTTAAAAAATTAGGAGCGGGTTGTTATCTGGCGAAAACAGATATCAAGTCGGCATTTCGTATTATTCCTGTTCACCCCCTGGATTATCCCTTACTTGGCATCAAATGGGCCAATCAGTTTTATTTTGACCGTTGTTTAGCGATGGGGTTAAAGTCTAGTTGTGCTATTTTCGAAAAGTTCAGTTCTTCTTTAGAGTGGCTCGCCGTGCACCACTTACAGGTTTCTGCTGTTCTGCATATTTTAGATGACTTTCTCTTTATCGCCCCTACTGAGGATAAATGTCGCACAGACCTCTCTAATTTCCTTGCCATGTGCGATTTCCTTAGGGTTCCCATCGCTCAAGAAAAAACTGTAGGACCCGATACCACTTTACAATTTGCTGGCATAGAGCTCGATTCTGTGCGGCAGGAGGCTAGGCTACCGTTAGAAAAGCTTACTAAATGTCGCACCTTACTTCGTCAATTTCTACAACAGCGCTCAGTCGTTCTTCGTGACCTGCAGTCCTTAATTGGCCTATTGAATTTTTGTTGTTCCGTTGTCGTCCCCGGGCGTGCGTTTTTACGCCGCTTAATTGATCTTACCGCCGGTACGACACGCCCTCATCACCACATCCGTTTAAACCAGGCAGCTAAACAAGATATACGTATGTGGTTACAATTTTTAGACCGCTTTAATGGCAAAGAATTTTTTCTATCCGATCGTTGGGAAACTTCTGTTTCACTAGAATTTTATACTGATGTCGCGGCATCTAAGGGTTATGGTGCGATATTTGGGAAAAGCTGGTTTGGTGGCCCTTTTCCTACTGCCTGGCACTGTTTTAACATTACGGTTCTCGAGCTTTTTCCTATTGTCCTTGCTGTTCATATTTGGGGGCCACGCATGGCCAACCGTTGCGTTATGTTTTTCACCGATAACGCTGCTCTTGTAGATATTATCAATAAGCAGACATCGAGACATAACTCCGTCATGATCCTCGTACGTGATTTAGTGCTCAGTTGTTTAAGTCATAATATCTTATTTCGAGCTCGGCATGTTCCAGGGGCACCCAACGACAAGTTTCGGTAGATATCTGTTCGGTGGAGGGTAGTTCGCCTAAGGCTTTCGGCGTCGATTAAAGAGTGCACTCGGATTTTCGTAAGTAAAACGTGGCCTAAAAGATTCGTAATGTGGCAATCATAACCCCTGAGGTTTTCGGAAAGGTCGTTATTGCTGTTTTTGGCAGTAAAAAACGTCAGCTAGCATTTTCGGAAAGAAAAAAAGGTCCCCTAGAAAGTTCATTTCAGCTAGTATTTTCTCGAAGAAAGATTTTGTTTCCTAAATTTTTCGGGCAATTAACATTTCAGCTAGGGAATCCGAACAGATCAAAGTTTTATAGCTAACCAAAACATCATTTTAAACAGACTTCAAACACCATAACGTACTTAAAAATACCTTTCTACAACTTTTGGCTGGTTTGGCTCGTTGGGTGCCCCTGATGTTCCCGGTTTGTTGAACAGCCAAGCCGACTACATTTCCCGTTTTCAGGTGCAGCGCTTCAAGGACATAACGCCCGAGGCAGACGAGTTACCAACACCGGTGCCACTGAACCTTCTGCCGGAGAGTTGGTCGCTCGTGTGAGAGATTTATTAGGCTCGGCGTTAACGGCTGGCTCTAACAAATCCTATCACCGAGCGTGGGGCGTTTTTCACAGTTTTCACAAACGTTTTTATGGGTCATCACCTCTCTCCTTGCCCTTATCGCCTCCCCAATTAGCTCTCTTTATCGCTTATTTATCGGCTAAGAAATTCGCCCACTCTACGGTAACCTCCTATTTGTCGGCTATTAGTTATGTCCACAAATTGAAGGGCTATCAAGACCCCACTAAAACGTTCTTGATCCATAAGCTCTTAACAGCCTCAAGCCGCCAGCGCCTGGCTGATTTTCGTTTACCTATTACTAGACCAGTGTTACACGAGCTCGTTCGATCTCTCAGACACACCAACTCTTCGGCTTTTCAACGCTGTCTGTATTCCGCCATGTTCTTGTTGGCATTTTACGGCTTCTTTCAACTTGGTGAACTGGCGGCTAAGAGTGCGACTTGTGCCGCGTCTCTGGTTCAGTTTAAGGATTTAACATTTCTGGTCCACGAGGGCCAACCCCATATGCTAAAGATCATGATCACCACCTTCAAGCACAATACCACCAAGAAACCTTTCGAAATCCTCATTGGCCGGGAGGATTCTTTGCCATTTTGTCCCGTCAAATCGACTGTAGAATACTGCAAACTACGCGGCGCTCAGCCGGGCCCGTTATTCTGTCAACCGGATCTAGCGCCTATTTCTGTTTACCAGTTTAACACCGAACTTTCTCGTTGTTTACACTTTTGCGGTCTAGACACCAGTAGATATAAAGGCCACAGCTTCCGAATTGGTGCCGCTTCGCATGCGGCTAATAACGGCTTTTCAGATGCTCAAATTCGCACTCTTGGCCGCTGGAAATCTGATGCTTTTAAAATCTATATTCGTTCTGAACGCCTCAACGCAAATTAATCTTACCACTCACATAACACCGAACAGGTCACGCACCACATACAACCATCATGTGTTCCCAGAACTGCAGGTCAGACATGGGCTGCTGCAGGTTCTGGCGCGTAATATAAGTTATATTATACATCCTTTGACTTGACGGACATAGGTAGGTCAGACAAGGGCTGCTACCAATTCCGTCGTCAGTCATTCAGTCGCTATCCACACTTACGGAGTACTTTAATCTAGAAAGCAAACGGAAATACCCTGTTGGAGTATTATCGCGGACGTGTGTCGATCTGTCCTGTTGTTGCTAGCCGTCAAAAAAAAATCCATTCTAAACTTTTCAAACTCGATTATGCTTTTTCTCTCTAAGTCGGCCAGACATGGGCTCCTACTTGTTATGTCATAGGCCATGGACCCTGTCTTATCTTATGTCATTACAGATATGCCTCATTTGACATGATCCGGCCTTATTCTCTTATTATATTGTTTTATATTCTATGATACCTGCTACTGTTCTGTCAACACTACATTTTCCATTATCTCACCGGATCTGTTCCTTCATTCGCGAGCTCTGTTGTGTCGTCTTTGGTGGGGCAGCCACATTTTGTGGCTTGTGGCGCCTTTTCCGCCCCACCTTTGCTGAACATGATATTTTATTCACTATTTACAGTGTCAACTTTGACACTTTTATTTGATTTTGATTAAAACCGCCTCTTTACAGGAGTGGCCAAAAATGCCAATCCTGAGTAAATATTTGTTACGTTCATGCCATATCATCTCCAGCAAACTAATTCGACGCCACGCAGAGCTCCCGTAAACTCGGAACTCGACATTGTATCGGCATAAATAAATATATATATATATATATATATATATATATATATATATATATATATATATATATATATATATATATATATATATATAATCTGTGTTTTTTTAAGCTCCGGCTAAGCGGGAAATGTTTGGCGATCCCGAGCAAACATAATCAAATATTGTTTGGTGACCAAACATTTTACCGTTTTCCCCGCACCTTGTTTCGTCTTCTTTGATTGTGTTTGATCGTGTTTGGTCGTGTTTGATAACCTTTTGGCCATGTATGCATGACTAGCTGGTCAAGTTCGGCGCTTGGTATCCAAATCTTATTGTTCCTCGGAACCAAAGTTTAACCCCAAATCACTCATCAACATCTCTTTTTTCACTTCCGAATACGTCTTTAATATTTTTTTTCATTATTCTTTACTGTTGTTGTTATTTACATTTCTTGGGCATCTCGTCACATTACGGTGGATAAGCTATAAACTACCTTTCTCATTGAATCTAAGTAGGCTGAGATAGCATACAACCTATCATGGATGTATTTTGCTAAGTATCTACAACGCAAGCTGTTCACATCTCCAAGTGTAAAAAACTCTAGTAGTACAACTTTGGGGTGGAGTGGGGGGGGGGGGGGGGAGGGGGAGTGGGGTATGGGGCACAAAGTTCCTGCCCTGTCTTTGAACATTCATAACCTTTCAGTTTCATATTTAGGGAAACTTCGTCACTTCTCCCAAATTTATCTGCCAACAATTTGGTATAAGATTTGATTGTTCGCGTGACTTCTTGTCTCCATGGCAACGAGTTGTTGACGGCCACGTAGTGAATAATTCAGATGTTTTGTTGCTGTGGAACTTTATAAACAAAAATTGTTTGTCGCTTCTTACTTTACAACTTCGCTGGATGGAACATACTGACAACCGGGCGTCAGAAAGAATGGGTGTGGTCAAAACCCTTCCTACTTGAGAACTTTACTTGGTATTATTGACTGAGTAGATAGGATGATTTGTTCCCTCTAGCACTAGTCCTGCGCCAGATCCGTTCTGACAAGAAGCTAACGCTCGAAAAATCAGTTCTTGAATCTCTTTACGGTGGCCAGTTTTTATCATTTCAGTTGCATGGTTAAAAAAAAAGTTTGCTTCCTTCCCCCAGAGCGCCGTACTTAGAACAGTTTATATTTTTTTAGATACTAGTCAGTCACCTTAAACAATTAATTGAAAACACTTCGAAAACTGTAGGGATGCTTAAATGGTCCCTTTAGACAAGATTTAGCTTCTTCAGCTAGCTAGAGTTGAGGCTTTTGAAGGCATCAAATTGTAAGGCTTTATATTTGTTTTATCGTTATTATGATAAGATATTTATAGCACTCAAAGAAATCAAAGACACTTTAACTTTTGCTATTTCCTTTTCTAATTAAATTCCTGTGAAGAAAGAAATTTGGATTGCCATCTCTTTCTGCGAAACATTTCAGTCCTTAAACGGTCCGACGTGTGGGGTGCCACATTCGCTTTTTTTTAATACATTATTTTGGTTGTTTTGCTGTAACTCTTGGTATCACAACAATTGTTCTTAGAATTTCTGTCAGAGTATTCCTGAAATGACTCTGGCGTAAGTTTTGTAACTTAATATAACGCGAATCACCTTCGCTTGCTTCTATTTCCTTCACTAACCAATTTAGACTTTGTTTGGGGAGCAGGGAGGAGGGATGGTGCAGTGGTGAGAGCACTCGCCCCCAAATGTGGCCCGGGTTCGATTCCCGGACTCGACGTCATAATATGGGTTGAGTTTGTTGTTGGTTCTCTTCTCTGCTCCGAGAGGTTTTTCTCCGGGTTCTCCGATTTTCCCCTCTCCACAAAAACCAACATTTCCAAATTCCAATTTCATCTGCTTGTAAAGCGCATTTGATCATATACACATGGAAAATGCGCTATATAAGTTCTAAATTATTATTATTATTATTATTATTATTATTATTATTATTATTATTATTATTATTATTATTATTATTATTATTATTATTTTGCTTAATTCAAACTCAATTTTCCTTTGATTAATTTCAGCTAATTACTATTAACGTTTTCCATATAGGCGTTGTTTTCCTATATCAGCTCCCTCTAAGTTTTCAATACGCACGCCATATTCTAAAATGAATAAGTCAATAATGTACAGAACACAAATGAGGTGCCGATAATTAGTAGAAGCTCTATTAACGCCCCCTCTCCTTGGGGGAAGGGGGAGGCGGCTTAATCAAACAACTACAGTGAATACTTTATCATGCATTGTGAGTGTATATATTTGTTAAAACAACAACAACAACTTACAACTGGGCCGCATAAGATGGGTTTCGTAATAGGGAATAAGAGGGACTAAATTTAAAATCTCTTGTCCCAAAAGGGAGGGAAGTGGGGAGGGGGTAGGTTATTACAAGGGGTGGGGGGTTCGAAAAGCGACTTCCAAATTTTGGGGGCTTATAGAATTGGGGCTTAATAGAGCTTTGACGGTATCTAATTATCCATGTACCGTTTAAAGTCGAAGGGTATCTTTTTCAATCTTATTGATGTCATTTTTACCAAGCTTCTGGTTTCAGAAACAACGAACACGCTACAGAAAAGACTTAACAGTATCTGTGTTCTCTGTCCAATCACAGGCGTCTTGATCGGGCTAACTAAGCAATATTACTTGGCCATAATTCCTACTGGCCATTAGCGAATTTCTCAATGGGTATTCTGGACGTCACAGACACCAAATGAGCAAGCTACAAATTGACAATTTTTTTTTAGCTAAATTTCGGGTAGAAGACAATTTGTAAGTCATCTTCACACTCAAAAGGTTACTTGGTAATTTGCACTGAACGTTTCCATGCTTTTAAAGTCCTGAAAAGGATACGATCATAGTGAAAGTACACCAAGTGCATAAAGTATTCCTCCATCTTAACCGTCAGGTGTAACTTCACCTTGATAAGGTAAAACGCTTCTCATACATTTTACGCACAGTCGTCGGCACGTAAACTCGCCGGTTCCGAATAAAACTGACAAAGTTTGAAACAATTTACAATCACTTCACAATCAGTGTATTCTAAACAAGAACAGGGTGATGTGATTGGTAGAACTGTTTCTTAACTTTGAAGGTTAGTTCACGTTAGTTCTTTGCAATGTACATATAGTGCGAGATGCAACATTTTGCGCACGGTGACCGTTTTGTTTCCAAGGCGGGCGGATCGTTCCAGTAATATCGAATATTCAAGGTTTGGATTTCTTTGGTGTTAACTGCTGTTCTACATGGCCACATCATTGCTACCATCGCTTGTTATTGCGACGGTGGAGTCGCCACCTGTTGTCTTTGAGGGTGGGCTGTTTGGCGGAGACTTGTCGTCTTTGACGCTCATCCACGAAAGAGATAAGTTTGTATGTCCTCTTTCTTTATCCGACGGGCTACGTGGTAACGTATAGGCGCTAGAACGACCCCTTGATACGAGCCTCCACATCCTGGTGCTTGTGTTGTTGAGATTGTAGTCGTTATCCGTTGATGATCGCGAGGCCCTCCGTAGATAATGGCGGAAACAAGGGCAACAGGCAAGCATCGTAAAAAGCTCCTTGCGAAATTTGGAATTCAGCAGGATGTAAAGGCATGGGTTGATGGCACTGTTAGCATGGGATAACCAAATGGAAAAAAACTGAGCCTCCAGGGGCAATAAGTGTTCTAGATCACGGCGTACGTACCAAAAGTAGTGAGCGACGTAGACAGGAAACCAGCACAGCGCAAACACCACGCATATGATAACCAACAAACGCACCACTTTGCGTTTAGATTTTTCAGCCGCTGCTCGGTTTCTATTTGTCACGTTTCCTGGAATTTTACGCAGCCATAATTTGCGACAAATCAAGGAGTAAACGATGATCGTTATCAGAAGAGGTAATGCGTACAACATGACAAAAACGACGCTGTGGAAGATCTTCAACACGCGAAGTGTTTCAGCAAAGGTTGGATCGTTTGGATCTTCCCATGGCCACACCTGCGTACAAAAATACCCGCTCTCGTCTGGAAAATACTCCACTCGGTGCAAGACAACATATGGGATCATCAACACAGTGGACGAGATCCAAATGACTGCTGACAATACTTTTGGTTTTCGGAAGACCTTCTCTTTCAAGGGATAAAAGATGGCGTAGAATCGTTCAACTGAAATAAACACCATCGTAAAAACAGTTGCTGCAATGGAAACGGGGATAGAATAGAAAAACACTTTGCATGTGATGTTACCCACCGTGCCTCCAATCCACCGAGTATCACGGTAAAAGTAGGCGACAGAAAACGGCATCACTGTGAAAGTTAAAAGCAGATCTGCAACGGCCATGTTGGCGATGAACAGGTTCGTTATACTGGAAGACGAAGACTTCCTTAAGACCACGGCCAAGCCAAATGAATTGCCAACAAGAGCAACAAGAAAAATTACGACGTATGCTACTGTCATGCCAATCTTGAACTCTGATGAAAGGCCACCGGGCTGTGCAGGCGCATCAGAGACAGATGTGGTCTGAGTGACGTTTGTACCTAAAAATCGAATTAGAGAGTCATAAAATGGGACTGAAACAGTTCACCGCAGTGCATTGATCGATCCCACTACAATTATTGTAGTTACCTCCGTAAAGATCATTAATTCTTGCATTTAGTTTTACTAAGGTATTTTAAATCGAGTTAGAGAGTCATAAATGGAAATGAATCACCTCACCGCAATTCCGGCATTGATCGATCCCACTGACTACAACAAAAACCTAGTAGCCTGTTTTAACTTATCAGTTGCATGTCTGTGCTTGACGTGTCTTCTTCACAGTTTATTGGAGCGAGGCATTGACTTCAAATACCCAAACCGAGCGCTTGATTTATTGCTTTAATCTTGAATCTAGTGATACCCTTCTCAAAATATTCACAACTGAGAATAAAGAAGGAATGTTAAATGAAGACTCAAGACTCGAAAAATGCGATAATTGTGGAAACTAAGTTCGGTGGAAGTGGGTTCTGTTTGCTACAATAGCGTTCACTTGGTAATTTGCATGCAGGTTTTCGTGGTGTGCAATACATTTTGCATTGGGTGAATACACGGCCTTAATACTCTTGGCACTCTTGGATGAAGTACGATTTGAACTGTCCGCAACGAAATATCAGACATTTTTGTTGCTTAATTTCCTAGTATGCAGATCTAACTGTTTTGGATGCATTCGGGACACCAATCGTTTACTTCCGTAAAGGTCATTCTTGTCATATAGATTTTTACTAAAGTATGTTACTGATCCAGGTCTACTACAACGTTGAATGATTTGTTTGTGCTACGATCTTGTTAATTTTAAACTGGTTTGATCTGGATGATTAATTTAAGAGACTCTCTCGTCAGTTGCAGGGCTAGTCTATTAATTGATCCTTACCGTTAACAAGTCCCGTTGTGTTATTCATTGTGTTCCTTGGGCCTCGAAGATTCTGTAGTAACAAAAAATATATTTTCAGAAGCTAAATAATTCAATAGGTACGTACCCAAGAAAGCGTTCGAATTCATGAACGAAGTTTTCAAAGAGACTTCACAAGTTACAGCTGTACCGGGGTTGGGAACCTTAGTCTTCATTAAATATGGCACTTCACACCGTATATTGTTAAATCGATCCAAGATCTGTCGACCCGAGTGTTACCTAACTGTGACCCATCGAAATGGGCCGGGATCTATGGTAACAAGGCAGACTCGAAAGGTGGCCGGCCTTGGCCGAATTAGATAGAGATCGATCGCAAAATTAAAAAGGTTCGCGGTAATTTGCAAGAATAAGGTAATTTATTGTTCGTCGTGGTTGCAAAACGACTGTTGGGCATTTTGTTTGTTGAAGTTACAGTTTGCTGCATTGGGCTTAGCTCGTACGCAGTTGCCATAGAAACATAAAAGGGACGTCCGCGAAAGCTCTTACGGAGCATCATTACTGATCAATTGCGCTTTTGTCGGCCAATCAGCATTGAGTAATTTTGTTGAATGTACGATAAGTATGTATATGTAATCGCATAATGAAGACCGAGTAGAAGAAAAATAAATTTTGAAAATTTGCCAAAAAGGAAATGGATTCAAGGAAATAGATTAAAGCCGGTAATTTTTATTCAAACTGAAAGGTAGTGATTTTTCTGTAGTATGAACGACCCGTGTAACACGAAGAAATGATTTCAAATTATTTCTTGGAGTGAAAAGAGGTAAATATTGTTTTCTGGCGATTTTCCAAGACGCAACTGAATGACCCAAAACCTGAAAAAGTTAACCTAACGTTTTCAAGTTGCAATCAGTTTCCTTCTCGCCACCCCGTGGCCATAGACAACGCAAATAGTTTCCGATGCACATTTTTAGTACCACGAAAGAAAACTTATGCACAAATTGGTGCTAACACATCTTTGGTTTATCCAAATTGCGTTACGGTGCTCCTTTATCCAAATGCTATAAGTTTCAAATTCACCTTTTGCTGTGAAGGTTTTACCGCTTGAAAATCTCACGTAAAAAGCCTGAATCTGCAGAGTAACCTTTTCTTCAAGTTTCAAGAAGTTGTGGTAAAGTGAAAGTGCATAGTCACTATGCGGAAAACACATGGTTTTCAAACCTACAAATCCTCCAGACGCCAATTCAATCCAAGATCTTTAGCTTCTTCCGGACAAAAGTGATCCTTTTCTCTTTTTCAACGGATGAAATTTGGATTTAAATTATTTTCCAAATAGTTCTTGATCCCCACGCATTTTTTTTCACGAATCCAGCCTTATTTACTAGAAGAAAATTTTCGAAGAACAGAAAGTAAAAAGCTGTGATCAGAATGAAGAAGTGAACTCAATGTTTAAGAACAGTATTCAGCCAATCAGGATTTAGTATTTCAGCTGGCGCTCCACCAATTTGGAGCTAGTAAATTATTTCAGTTTTCGCTCGTTATAAGCAAAATTAACAAAATTAACATTTCCTCCTTTTCGACTAATTGGTATTTAGTACTTTCACTATTATATTACATGAACGGCAACACGGAGGGATTAATCGAGACTCAATAGTGACAGTACAGTATTATTTGCTTATTTTAGGAATCACCGTGGGAGGGGAAATGTAAAGAACATAATTGATTTATATTTTGTTACATAATTTGGACTCGCGTTTCTCTTTCACGTGATAAGATAAGTCATCTATCAAAGGCATGCTTATTTCTTTAACTTCAAAAATATGCACATTTATGGCTTCACAAGAGTGCAAAACACTATAGCATGAGACATGAAGTAGTTTTAAACGAGTCTGCAGTTTGAAGAAAAAAAAAACAAAGCAAAACAAAAGAAGACTTCCTGTGATTAGATCTGCTTTAGGAAACTAAAAAAAATAGAGATTAGGGAGTCGTTCTGACTTAATTTCCGACAAAAATGACTAAATAAAAATTCATGCAAGTGTTCTAGCTTTATTTTATTTCCTTGTTTGCTGTTGTTATTCTTTTTCCTGTCATGATTGGTTTTTGTTACGGTTTTCTGAGAGCGGCTTTCAATTATTCCGAAGTAACTTTATCCCAACCCAACGATAATGTTGTCATAAAATTCCACTATGACCAATCACAGCAGGGAAAAACAACCCAGTAAACCAAATACATGATCGAGCGGGTGCACGTGAAAAATACATGCAACAAAGAACACAAGTGGTTCCATTAGTTTTGAGTTGATATTGTTTTAGGCAAAAAAAATGCCAATTATACACAGCCAAAACAATTGAAAACCGGCCCAATATTGGATATTTTAAAACGCTTTCTATCAATCGCATTGAATTGTATGGTATTGAAAGTTTGTGCTCATAGTATTTATTCGAGACAAATGCATCAGTTCTGAAACAACGGGACTAATTTTCTATGGAAAGCGACAAGTATTTTTTCAGCGGCGCGAATTCGCCAGCGGAGCTCTTAGGAAAACCCTGAGGGCTAGGTATTTTCTTAAAATGAGTTTTATCAGTGTGTAGAATAGAATTCGATTTATGGTCTTAAGTTTTCAAAAAAATGTCTTTAAGTCTAAAATCTGGTCGACCGTCATTGAAACATCCCAGACAAAAGCCTTCAGACCCGTCTGACGCCGTTCTGGTCGGAGATCACGCGAATTCGCGCCACTGAAAAAAATACTTGTCGCTTTCCATATAAAATAATTTATCAACGAGCATATTTTTGGTCACAGTGGTTATATTATATAATTATTAAAAGAGCCAAGGGGTTTGTAAAGATTATTATAATATTACAATACGAAAAATACGTGATGAATTCATAACTAGATGGCCAAAATTATTGTGCGATCTCTAACTGTTCATCACTGAGTTCCATATACTCGTGGAATTTAAATCGTTTGGCGTGTAATAATTGCGATTTAGGTTAAGAGGAGCTGAGCGAGTTCACAGAAGAAGCCAACATGGATTTAACTAAATAAATCGCTCGCGTACACTACACTTTAATCGTCACATCTAAAAAACGTTACTCCCCACCTCGTTTTTCGTCTCTTCTCTTGCCCTTGCTAAAATAATATCAAATATAGAAAAAGTAAATAAACACGTGAGATGATATTAAAAAAAGAAATTATAACTGAATGATAAAATAATGCGCCCCTTCCGCTTGCTTTCGTCCATGGAGACAGCCGTGAAGGAGACTACATTTCCGGAAATCACTTTCCATGGCGGGAAATCACTTTTAGTAGGGCCTAAGCTCTTATATGTCACGCAATATGTCACAGTATGTCAGCATTTCTCCAATGTTCATTGTAATATACTTTTTGTTTATTACTTTTTTCCAATCCGTGATCCGATCCGATCTGATCAGATCCTGCTTTTGTCGACGCCGCCCAGCAAAGTGCTGTCGCTGGAAATGCGAAGGAGAGCAAGGTAAAGTGAAATCTTCGCCAGTCATCCGACAAAATGTAAACAAACAATTATGCATGCGTAAAACTTCGTAAGTGGAGTTATATTTGTCGTTATCAATAAAATCATTTGGGTCTCTCCTCTCTTTCCGAACAACCGTTGAGGAAAGGCCAAAGCCTGACAAGATTCCCGCCAAGCGGGAGACTTTTGCAAATTACTCCACGTTTAAAAAGCTATTTTCCTGACGTTAAATGCGATGTTCGAACATTATCTTTCTGCGGTTTGAAGCTTAAGACATTTTCTATTTGAAAATATGAATGAATCTTTTTAAACATGAAGTGGTTAAGCGAGTTCATCGGATATCTCTCCATAAGCGCGAAATTCAAACAGCAAATCTGAAACTTATTTGCTTAAAACTATGATAACACGGCTGAATTTCACACAGCATGTTACATTTGTTGTACATTTTGGTATATAGCAAAAAATTTAACGCAGTCGTATGTGCGGAAATATACGTTTCGTGTTTACATCGAAGTCCCGCTATTAATGTCTGTCCTTCTTCATTTCAACTTTGGCAGTTTACTTCCATCCTCCGGATATTATTGGTCCGATACTTGGCGGGAAATTGTAATCAATGTGCGCTATCGCGTGTTTTGTCCCTGCGGCTTCCAAAACAACAATTTCTCAATAAAAGAAGTAAAATAGCCAGAATAAATTTAAAATAACTCTTCAAAAATTTCATCCTCGGCGGCAATATCCACAATGTCGAAATCGTAGTCGCCATCTCCTGTTCTATCAGTTTCCAGCTGAATATCTCCATTCCTTAAACGGGGAAAAGTCTTCGCCAAGAATAACATGTCCGTGTGATCAAGAAGAATACCGTTCGCGCAAACCTCTCTTAGGGAACGGTATGAGCAGAGACACAAAATTGCACGAACACTGAAGTGCTTATTATTAGTAATATTGATGCGTTCGAGGCTAGAAAGATAGTCCTTTGCTTTGAAAATCGCGGACTCGTTGACGTTGATACAGCTTTCAATGTTCAGAGAACGTAAACGTTTGGCCACGCTCGTCACTCTTCCAAAATCACCTGTTGATATCGTACTGCCTTTTAAATTTCGTCTTCTTAACGAGTGGAAGAACCGAAGGGGCATCTTCTTGTAAAGATTTCCCGCATTTGCAAAGTCGAGTTCCCTGCATTGTTCAAACTTGCGATATACCGCTCCAGGGCCACCAAAAATAATCTTCCACCATGCATAACACACCGATGACAGCCTGATGAGGTCCTCTGGTCCAAGGTACTGAAAACTCAACTGCCAAATGAAACAATATTAATCCACGGAAGGAGACATTCTGAGAAATAGACATAAACTGTAATGACAGTATATTTACGAACACGCGTGGATTGTGAGTAACTTCTTGTGATTTTTTCAGATTTCTCACCTGAGTCTGAATTGAAAGGGCGCATTGCCCTGTGCCTTTCATGCTTTGTTTTCGGCAAAGCTTAGAAATTTATCACCATGTGACTGGAGTATTCTTGTCATAATTTCCGCCTCATTTGTTTACTTTCGACTGCAGTCAGTTTTCAGTATTTCACTTAGTGCAAACACTCCTTATTTTTTTCATTCCTTTTTCTGTTAGAAGAGGGATCTATGCAAACTGTATGGAAAGAACAATTCTTCCCCGAAGAAACGTGCAGTTGCCGACAGCCTAAAAGTTGGAAAAACCTTTGAGTTACTTGGGCGCGAATTAGCTGTCGCAAAAGCCACGGCGGAAGTGTATGGAATCGACTGTCTTGCAACGGCTGAGGAGGTTGATCACGAGCTCATGGCCAAGTATTTGCAGATCGCTCCCGAGTCTTTCGAACGTGTGAAAGTTGGAATCATGTCAAACCGCGACAACAGTGCTAGTCTTCGCTCCATTCGGGACGAATTGCGGGATTTCTCATACAATCAAATTAGATTTGTTTTAGCATGTCTAATCCAAGAACGGGAGGTATTTTCGCAACTTTTAAGACTCCTTAAAATCGCCACTTTTAAGACTCCTTAAAATTGCCACTTTTAAGACACCTTAAATTGCCGCTTTTAAGACATCTTAAAATTGCCACTTTTAAGACTCCTTAAAACCACCACTTTAAGGATCCGTTAAAATTGCCAGTTTTAAGACTCCTAAAATCGCCAGTTTTAGGACCTTTAGAGTAGTATACTAATGAGCGTCGCTCTAGTTCAATAGCAACAAAAGACCTGCCCAAACTTGCCCGATTTCTTTTAACCCTGATTGGCTCATGTAGAATGTATTACGTGTTCAAAATAAAAGCGTGTAGATTTTGAAAGCGCTATCGTTCAAGGAATCGCTTCGCTTGGAAAAAAGTCTAACTGTCACCAATATTTTTTCAGACATTGCTCCAAACATGCAAGGCGAATCAAGCGCTAATGTTGTAACTTAGTTGAAAGCATTAAAATACAGGAACTTATTTGTTGTGTGGCAATAAACCTGATCCATCTATTCGAAAAACCGCTTGGCTCTGACTGTTCTTTTATTAAGCGGTAGTTCCGTTCACACAACCAAAACACACACATGACAGAAATTTTAACCGAAAACTGCTTTCACTACTATCTCAATACTGAAAACCCCGATACTATCTGACCTCTCAGCTTTGGCGATGAGAGATCTGAGAGAGTATAAATTCTTAGCTAACTTTTTTCGTTTTCCGCTCCGTTAGTCACGCACGCGTTATGCAAAACGGATCTCAGCTCTTCTCTCAACCCTATATTTGCATACAAACTCTAAAGTCAAAAAGCCCATGGGAGAACCTTCTACCATTCAACAACAACAATAGACGGCTTAAGTTGTTTGGAACGATCAATATAAACACGCGACTAATATGAATTACACGTCGTTTCTTGAGTGACCAACATAAACTTTATTGCCTTTTCTCAGCGAATGCAAAAACAATACAGAAAGTGATTTGAAATAAATAAAAATACATTTATTGACAACGATAGATCCAACAACTACGAAATTCTTAGCACAAAGTATCAGGAAATTAGGATGCAATCAATCGTCTTCATCTTCGCTTGGAGGATAATGACTTATCTTAAAAGTTTCTGAATCAATGTGTTTCACTGCGTGACAATCAGTGCAGCAAATAAATCCATTAGTCGAGTGTTTACGATCAACAGGAATTTTGCATGCGCAGATCGGACAAATCTTATAACCATCATGCCAGTGACATCTTGGGAATTTCACTACTGCAGTTTGGTAGATGTTTTCTCCGTTACAGTGGTAGCAAGAGCCTTTTCCTTGAGACAAAATCTCTGTACTTGCGCTCTCTTCAGAGTATTCAACTTCTGAATTTCTTTCATGTTCCAGATCAGAGTTTTCTGTCACTCTGCCATCTTCAATTTCACTGCTTTCGGAAACCATCTCGATAGGCTCGTCCTTTTTAAAATTTTCTTATTCTTTATCAAACGCTTATTGATTCCTAACTCTGCCAACCCGTCTATAAACGTTTTGAGGGCGCTGGGTTTGGCAGCACTGTCGTTATAAGGGAGTAACACATATTCAATTAATTCTGAGATGTTGGTCACTGGTATTATTCGCTGGTTTCGAAGTAACTGTCCACGAGGTGTCCAAAACAAGATATCCTTGGAAGCGGCCATGCTGTGTAATAAATCGGACGCCTGTTGTCTGGAAACGGCTTGGGAAAGTCCTTCTAAAACATCTTTAATTCGAGGTTCTTCGTCATCACTTTCCTCTTCACTTGTGTTAGTGTCCTCATAATCACTCTCTTCCTCTTTATCCCAATCGACCTTTCTCTTCATATTGACCAGCACTCGCTAAAGACAAGAACCAACTGAACACACTATAGAGTAGTCCGCGATTTTTTATAACATTAGGGGCCCCAAGCTAGTTACAACTGGTATGAACAAATCTTGAATAAAGCCTCCACCCTCTTGAGCAAGGGTTTGCTTCTTTGTCTTTTAAGGAATACTTGGCTCAGCAAGATTAAGAATGGCATCCTTGAATGGAATCATTTTACGCTTATCTTCTTCAGAGACTGGAATATTTCCACGAGGCACATTATAAATAATTTGCACTAATAATGTGTGCATCTGTTGTGGAGTGGCTGTTTCTAGGAGAAACCGGGGCTGACGCTGATGTTCAGGGTAACAAGTTAAGAGTTCAAGGAAACCGCGATTGTTCTTTACTACTCGAGACATGGTCATAGAATGAATTAAGGATAGTAGGCGCCAGTATTTTATAGAGAACCCAGCTTAATTTACGACCAAAGTTCAAAGTCGTCTTGGTTCTTGATCCAACACAACTGTTTTTCGTTTCTTCCCTGGAGGTAAACAACGAAACTGCACTTTTCTTTTTGTAGAACTCTGACCACTCCAAGCCTGAGATACTAGGGACGCTTACCATTTACACAAACCATCCGGGTGGAAATTTCAGGTGAAAATATGCAGTGCTGAAGTTTGTTCAAACGCAAAATGGACAAATCATAAAATGTGCTAGTATCAACTGGAAAGCTCATAAATAAAAGAAAAAGTGCATTGGTTAAACCGACGGCCTATTATTTCTGAAATGTTTCAAATGGAATGGTGTGTACCATTTCATTTTCCAACCAGAATTTCTGGGATTTCCGTGTAAATGGTAAGGACCCTACATCACCAATAGCTTCTTTACTTCGCTTTGCAAGCGCTGTGTTAACATGATCTCCATCCAGAACATCTTGAGCGACTTGAACACCTGCCTTTTTGACGAGTACCTTCGCACCTGGTTGTAAATGAGGCATGATGATGTCGCTTGGAGCCGTTCCTTTAGCACCTTTGCGAGGTCGTGTTGCTTGCTGTGTTCTTTTGTTTGACATTTTTCCTTGAAGGGGCTTCCAAACTTGGCTCATTTTTGGCGGCATGGTGGATCAAAGACCTATAACTTTCCAACAGCACCCCTAATGGATCGAAATCCACCAGAAGAAGGAAAGCGTCAGCTGAAGTGTTCAATGTTCACACTTCATACAAACAACAGGACAAGTCCTCATTTGGGGTCAGACCACAGGAGCCCAAAAAAAGTGAAATATGCGTGCCAGTGCAGAGCATCCTGGTCTATGATAACAACAGGCCACGTGGAAATAACGTTGGTTTTTTTTTCCTATGTCGATTTGCAATGTTGATTTTCAATGTTGATTTTTAATGTTGATTTTCGATGTTGATTTTCAATGTTGTTTTTTGTTAATGATTTTTCTTTTTTTTTTTCCTTTTTTTTGGATTATATTTTTTCCAAATTTTTTTAGTGCTTAACTTATTTTTCTTTATTTTCATTTTACTTTTTAATTTGTCAACATATATTTTTTTACTTTATATTATTAAATTTTATCGCAATATTATTTTTTCTCGCTTTTTTTTCTATTTTGATTGCTTATATTTTTGGTTTCTTTCCATTTTTTATTCTTTTCTCCCTAAAACTTACATATTTTACTATGATAATACTGGGCCAGCATATCGCACCCTAATTTCCTGATACTTTTTGCTAAGAATTTCGTAGTTGTTGGATCTATCGTTGTCAATAAATGTATTTTTATCCATTTCAAATCAATTTCTGTATTGTTTTTGTATTCGCTGAGAAAAGACAATAAAGTTTATGTTTGTCACTCAAGAAACGTGTAATTCATATTAGTCTCGTGTTTATATTGATCGTTCCAAACAACTTAAGATGTTGAATGGTAGAAGGTTCTCCCATGGGCTTTTTGACTTTAGAGTTTGTATGCAAATATAGGGTTGAGAGAAGAGCTGAGATCCGTTTTGCATAACGCGTGCGTGACTAACGGAGCGGAAAACGAAAAAAGCTAGCTAAGAATTTATATTCTCTCTCAGATCTCTCATCGCCAAAGCTGAGAGGTCAGATAGTATCGGGGTTTTCAGTATTGAGATAGTAGTGAAAGCAGTTTTCGGTTAAAATTTCTGTCATGTGTGTGTTTTGGTTGTGTGAACGGAACTACCGCTTAATAAAAGAACAGTCAGAGCCAAGCGGTTTTTCGAATAGATGGATCAGTTTTGTTGCCACACAACAAATAAGTTCCTGTATTTTAATGCTTTCAACTAAGTTACAACATTAGCGCTTGATTCGACTTGCATGTTTGGAGCAATGTCTGAAAAAATATTGGTGACAGTTAGACTTTTTTCCTAGCGAAGCGAAGGGTTAAAAGAGATCGGGCAAGTTTGGGCAGGTCTGTTGTTGCTATTGAACTAGAGCGACGTTCATTAGTATGGAGGAAGACACTTATTAGTATGCGGGAAGACACTTCATAAGTATGCAGGAACGCATTTTTTCCCTAGGTTATAACAATGGATGACGTCATGGACTTGACCGTTATGCATATTAATTAAGGGAAGACAAGGGAAGACAGGGGAAGACACAAATGAGGCTTATCTTTTAACATAGTATACTACTCTTTTGAATCGCCACTTTTTAATACTTCTTAAAATCGCCACTTTAAAGACTCATTAAAATCGCCCCTTCAAGACTTGTTAAAATTGACAGTTTTAAGCCATATTAAAATCGCCGATTTTAAGGAGTCTTAAAAGTGGTAACTTTAAGGAGTCTTAAAAGTGGCGATTGTAAGGAGTCTTAAAAGTGGCGATTGTAAGCAGTCTTAAAAGTGGCGATTTTAATTGATTTAAGGACTCTTAAAGAAGGAGTCTTAAAAGTTTATTAAATTTACGTTAATTACTTTTTTACGTAAATTTCCCAATTACTTTACTTTGAGTTACATAGGGTACTTTGGTTTATTTTATTTTAGTATTTTTTTCAAAGGGGACTTAGCCCAGATGCTGATAATGATCCGCGCACCAAAACCCTTTTCATTGAACAGAATAAAACTGAGACAAAACTTTTGCTAAACAAAAAGACTGTATTTTCGCCTACGTTGCTATGGTTACAACTCTCAAACTTCATCAAAAGTTAACTTGTGGATACTGTCAGTGACGCGAATGCCACTAAAAGACTTAGCAAATGAAATTGAACCATGTCCTTTGTCAATCCATACAAAGATGTGAATGTACAAGCTAAAGGAAAGGTTGACAAAAAATTCCAAAAATAATGGACCTATTTCTAACTTAACACACGAGTTTAAAATCTTCATGAGTAAGCAGAATACATAAAAATGTTTTGGTTTCAAGGCTTAATTAAGTCGCCCTTGAAAATTACTCCCGGCGGGAAAACCTTCGCTTTATGAATGTGCCAGAACGAGAAAATGAAAACTGTACGGAAATTGTCTACGATATCATTGAAAACGAGCTGAACATTGATGCAGAAAAATTTCATTTCCATGCTGTGCATAGGGTCGGGAAACCGCGATCGTCAGAAGAAGCGTCTTCAAGAACCTATCCACGGCCTATCATCGCCCGCTTCCTCTGTAGGGAAGACAGAGATACGGTGCTGAAAGCAAAACGAAGACTGCGAGATTCGACGAAATATAAGAACTCCTATATCACCCAGGACTATGCAAGAGCCATACAAATGGAAAGGAAAGTTTTGATAAAAGCTATGTTTGTAGCCCGAGAGAAAGGTATGAAGGCAAAAGTTGTGGACAGAAATTTAGTTATTAACAACAATGTTTACAACGTAGATAATATTCCTCATGATCTTAGGTCACCTAGTTTTTAAAACATCCATTTCACGTAACTATCGCAAATTAATGCACTTTTAGGACGTTAAAGAAAACCTTCCCAGCGCTCAGTTCGCTTGCCCAGAACAAGATGTTCTACCAAACCCAATGCAAATTTTATCGTATTTTTCTGTTATGTGTTTATCTTAGTTGTATTTATGTCCTGTTTTTTGCACGAGTGTTTTTTTGCTCTTTTAATTTATTGGTATGTGTGTGTGTGTATAAGGCGGTAGCCAATAAGCGTGTCTGTGCCGCTGCAACAATGCCGGCTTTAAATACCAACTTGGCACCTTCAATAATCCCACTAACGAGTTAGTCATCTGCTCTTTAAATGCGAGGGGCTTAGCTAACATTACAAAGAGACGTGAGACTTTTCGATGGCTTAAGACGAAAAAATGTTCGATCCATTTTCTTCAAGAAACTCACTGTACTAAGCAAGATGAGGCATATTGGATATCTGAATGGGGGTACACAGCCGTATTTAGCAGTTTCTCAAGTGCGCGCGCCGGAGTCAGTATTCTTTTTAATAATAATTTCGCTTTTGAAATTTTGAAATTATTTTCCGATCCAGAGGGCCGTTTTATCATAGTTGACATCAAAACAGAGAACAAAACTTTGACTCTTTTGAATATTTATGCACCAAATGATGACAATCCTGCTTTCTTTGAGAATGTTCTCACCCACCTTTTATCCTTTGATTGTGAAGATATAGTTTTCGGGGGTGATTTTAACTTGGTAATTGATATTCAAAAAGACAAGAAAGGTGGTAACCCAGTGACACACACCAAAGCGTTGAAAGTTGTTCAGCATATAATTGATAGGTTAGACCTTACTGACATATGGCGTCTTCTTAATCCTGATACCGAACGATTTACTTGGAGAAGGAGAAACCCCGAAATACATTGCCGCCTAGATTTCTTCCTTACTAGCTCCAGCTTAAATACAATAGTAACCAAAGCAGATATCAGCCCTGGATATAAAACAGACCACTCTCTCATTACACTTCACCTGGTGAACAATCCAAACCTTAGAGGCCCAGGATTTTGGAAGCTAAATACATCCTTCTTGTTAGAAGATGATTATGTTGCTTTAATAAAGAAAACAATTGAAGACGTTGCAAAGGAATATGAAAATAATGATGAGGTTGATGCCCCTCTCCTCTGGGATACAATGAAAATGCGTATTCGGTCAACATCGCTAAACTATGGTAGGAAAAGAAAACGTGATATGAAATCTGAGGAAACAAGTATAGAAAGCGTTATATTGTCCCTCCAAAGAAAACTGGAAGAAAATAATCTACTCGAAAACACAAAAACGAATCTCCAAAAAGAATTAGAGGCCAAAATACAAAACCCGTGGGGCAATATTACGATCCAAATCCCGTTGGTACAATGAAGGAGAGAAAAACACAAAGTATTTTCTAACTCTAGAAAAACGCCACTTCAACGAAAAAACAATTAAACATTTGCAAATAAGCGACGATAGTATGATCTACAAGGACAGTGACATCCTAAAAGAAGCAAAATGCTTTTATCAAAAATTATATTCTTCAAGTTTTCCAAATCTGGAGGCCCCGAGGATATTTTCTTTCCCAAAGGAAACGCTCCTACTCTCAACGTGCTTGAACAAGAAGAGTGCGAAGGTCTCTTAACTGAAACTGAATGCTTAGAAAGCCTCAAATCTATGGAACCGAACAAGAGCCCTGGAACTGACGGTTTGCCAGCTGAATTCTATAAAAGATTCTGGAGTGATGTTAATCCATATCTCATAAATGCCTTAAACAATTCATATGAAAAGGGCCTACTGTCAGTGTCTCAAATAAGAGGTCTGATATCCCTCATACCGAAAAAGAACAAACCTACCGATCAACTGAAGAACTGGAGGCCGATCACTCTGCTCAACTGTGATTATAAGATAGCCACGAAAAGTATCGCTTCTCGAATTAGAAAAGTTTTGCCAAAAATAATTAATAATGATCAAACCGGCTTCATGAAGAATAGATTTATCGGAGAAAATATTAGGCTGATAGATAGTCTGATAAATTTCACGAATAAAGAACAAATTCCGGGGCTATTACTCTTCGTTGACTTCGAGAAGGCCTTTGACAGCTTAGAATGGTCCTTTATTCACAAAACCCTCCAATATTATAACTTCGGAAAATCTTTAATGACTTGGATAAAACTTTTTTATACGGATATTAGCAGCAGCATTCAAAACAATGGTTGGGCTTCTGAGTTTTTCACTTTACATCGCGGTGTGAGACAAGGCTGTCCACTCTCCCCTTATTTGTTCATACTTTGCGCAGAAATTCTAGGTAATGCGGTGAGAACGGATAACGGCGTCCGCGGAATAAAGATCCTTAATACTGAATGCAAACTGTCCCAGTACGCAGATGACACAACCTTAATTTTGGATGGCTCACAATCTTCTCTCTTAAGAACTTTTGAATTACTTGATGCATTCGCGGCCATATCGGGCTTGAATGTTAATTATGAGAAAACTGAAGCTCTCTGGATCGGCTCTTTGCGGGACTCAAATATCTCTTTCCCTTTAAATAAGCCTATAACTTGGGCTAGGGAAAAGGTCTTTGCCTTGGGGGTTTGGTTTTCGACCGGAGAAATGAACTTCATCTCCAGTAATATCCAGGAGAAAATTGATAAATTAAAGAAGATTATAGGAAGCTGGTCGGCCAGACGACTTACTCTTTTGGGTAAAATTACCGTTTTGAAAAGTCTAGCAGTGTCACAGTTGGTGTATGTGTTGGCTTCTCTCCCGACTATTCACGGCGCGCTGAAAGAAATCAATTCCCTGTTATACGAGTTCCTCTGGGATGCGAAAAACGACAAAATCAAAAGATCGGAAATGATTAATGACTACGACAAAGGAGGGCTAAAGATGATTGACATCGAAAGTTTCAACAAATCATTAAAACTGAAATGGATACAAGGCTATTTGAATGACGATAATCATGCTAAGTGGAAGCTCTTCTTTGACTACTATTTAGAAAAATTCGGAGGCAAGTTGGTGTTTTTAAGTAATCTTAGCACACAGGATGCTGCAAGTCTTGATCTAACTGACCCCTTCTTAAAAGAAGTTCTTGAACACTGGACAAACCTTAACTATAGAGAGGAAAATTTAGATTTTATGAACTCGTACATCTGGCAGAATTCATTAATCAGAATCGGAAACCAACCTCTTTTTTACCCGTCTTGGTTGGAGGCCGGAGTGACGGTGGTCAAGGACCTTGTAGATATTAAACAGGATTTCTTAAGTTATGATGTTTTTGAAAACAAATTTCAGATTAAAACCAACTATCTGGAGTATTATAAAATTCGATCTGCCCTACAACAATATAAGAAGAGTTGCTCGCAAGAAACTGATAAACCCCATACAGAGAGTGCGGTTGAGACTATACAGTCCTCGCAAAAAGTTGTTAAAAAACTTTATAAGCTGCTTATCGAAAAAAAGGCTACCCATCCTTCAAGAACGGAGGAAAAATGGAAACGGGAAATTCAACCATTTGGAAATGTAACTGTTGATTGGAAAAAATCTTATCAATTACCGTTTCTCTGTACAAGGGACTCTAAACTCAGAGTATTTCAGTTTAAACTTTTACACAGGAGGATTGCTACAAATGACTTTTTATGTAAAATTGGACTAGAGCAAACTGACCTATGTTCCTTTTGCAAAGAAACTGCGGAAACTCTGATGCATCTTTTTTGGAACTGCAGACATACAAAGCTTTTTTGGGAAGGAACTTTCGAATGGATAACCCAAAATTTTAAGGATCTGGAAAACTTTAAGCTCTCCCCTTCTTTCTGCTTGGGCCTTATTGACAATATATCAGATCTCCTTGTACACCAGATCATTCTTATTGCTAGATCCTACATATACACTTGCAAGTTTAAAAGCTCTTTACCAAAGCTGGAAATGTTTATACAGCTAGTTAAGATAGCTATGAAAGTGGAAAAACAAGCAGCCCTAGAAAATAACACAGTTAGGGCTTTTGAAGTGAAATGGTATCGACTTAGATAGTCCCTCGCATACGAAGTGATTCAAATGGTGGAAATGGTATGGCTGCCACTGTTGTTTGCGGTACTTGATTACTGTGTTGTAAGTAGGTTAGTTTTCGTTGTAAGGTCGCGTATTAGTCTTCATCTAACAAAACACTCTCAACAAACCCTCCTATAGGCTTGTTATCATGTTTTCCCCCTTCACAAAATATATTTTCTTTAACTTCAAATTTTGACTAATATATGTGTACTTAAATTTTAGAAAGATAAATAAACTATTTTCTAAGCCCATGAACAGGCACGGCAAGAGAGTTCTCTATAAGATAATCATTTCTTTGTTTGGGTCAATATGGATGAGAAATATTTGAATTGCTATGTAACCTAGCATTCACTGCTACTATTACTAGTCCATCAGCTGAGACCCTAAAATTCGGGTTTATGGCTCACTTAAGGGGAACAGCCGAAACATGTCTAATGTTAATCTTTGACTATTGAGCATCATATAAATGTATGATAGCAAGGATAGAACAGTAGCTTTCACTTCGTAAATCTAATTCAGTTTAAATTTGCTCCTCATATCTTCCTTTTGGCCACCATCTTGGATTTTTGAGGAAGGCTTCAAAGTTGCTTGTATTCTTTTAAAGTGAACGAATTGCGATTCAAAGTCAAATTTAGATCATATTGGAACTACAAACATAATTTCCGTTTATTCTAGTACTTAAATTATAACTACGTGACGTCATTTGCGACGTCACAACGCCTGATTATTGGTCACAATAGGGTCGTTTATACGAGAGAAAATAAACCACGGCTTACACTGGCCGCGGCTTACATAAGACGCGAGTGGGCCATTTATACGAGTGCGGCCTACATAAGCCGCGAAATGCTCGTATAAATGGTTCGCGGCTAAGTTCGCTACAATAACAATAGAAGCGCATGCTTGACCAAGCCGCGGACAACGCTTGAGTACATTTATACGAACACTTTCACGCCCAAGGTAAGCCGCGGCCAAGATAAGCGCGGCCCAAAACCCCTAGGCCAGGATAAGCCGCGGCTTGAGCTAGCTGCCGATGGAGTCAGCCGTGAACTTCGATTACGTACCATTTAAACGGGGTGTTCGCGTCTTATGTAAGAGGCTGCCAGTGTAAGCCGCGGCTTATTTTCTCTCGTATAAACGGCCCTAATATCACTATTACATGACCAGTTTGCAATTATAATCATTGAAAAAGAAATAGTGGGTTTTTTAAAATTATTTTCCAAAAGAGAGCAAGTACATAAATATATGTATACATTGCAAGTGCGTTGAATAAAGCCCCCTCAAAAACAACTGCCTGTTTCCTTCCCAAACATGTGGTCGCACAAACATTCAATAGGTTGCATTATATGCGGTTGTTCGGATTCAAAGCTAGCCCAGTGCAGAGATATTTCTTCATGGACAACCTTATATCGTGCTGCCGTGATCCGGAATCACAAAGCAATTTTGGAGGCTTCAACCGAAAGCGAATTCCCCGAAAATCCCATCAAATATCATCGCACCTGCAGAGTGGAACAAGCTGCTCAGTGTGACCGCAAACAAGCCTGAGATTGTCAAATTTCTTGTGTCACAGTTGAAGACAGAAGCATTCAGAGGCAGGCTCGGCAACCGGATCATGTACGTGACATCCGAAGAAGTGCTGGCAACTAAACCGGCGTAGCCACATGTGAACCTGTTCCTGGGCTAGAGTGTAATCACGAAGAGGCTGATACGCGTATGGTTCTCCATGCTCGGCACGCTGGAGGCACGTGCGTCATCCACTCTGATGACACTAATGTCCTTGTCCTACTGCTTGCTCATAGCCGAAACCTTGGAAGGTGTTACATGAAGAAGGGAAGAGGCGCGAAGTCCAGAATAATAGATCTTTCTAAAGTTGTCAACAGCTTGGAGAAGCAACTCGACCCAAACGTTGACAAGCATTGCTTCATGAAAGCCCTAATCGGCGTGCACGCGATCACAGGCTGTGATACCATCTCTGCATTCGCTGGTAAAGGGAAGTGGAAAGCAGTCCAGCTATGGCGAATATCGGGGAGAATTGGACAGTATCGGAGGAGACATTTAAAGATACGGAGGCACTCGTGTGTCAGCTGTATGGAAAGAAGTGCCAGAGTGTGGATGAGCTGCGCTATGAGATCCACTGCGCCAGAGGCGGCAAAGTCGAGCCAGAGGTTCTGCCGCCTTGCAAGTCATCTCTACGACTTCACGTTACAAGAGCAAATTATCAAGCAGCAATCTGGAGAAGAGCCATCGTTCCTCTTCCGTTAATCCCCTCCCCTCATGGGCACGGCTGGGAAGTAGACAATATGTCTAACGTAGTGGAATTTGTGTGGCTGGGACCCAAACCGGCTCCAGAAAATGTCCTGAAACTACTCTCTTATACGTACTAGAGAGCATGCACGATCAAGAACTGCTGCTGCTTGAAGGCGGGTCTGAAGTGCACTGACATGTGTAGTATCCAGTGTGAGAATATGGCAACTGATGATGGCGTTCTATGTGAGAGTGGGGATAGTGACTCTGAAGATGCAGAGGATCGGATAAGAGTAAGTACGTTTACAGGTGTAGGTTACTTGAAATGACGAACAGAGAGATAGTTATTACCTTTTGTTGTGTCTATCTTAAGGTTCGATATCGTAAGATCCCTCTTGACGGGACACACGTTGTATAACGCTTTTAGCAACTCGTGCGAAGGAATGTTTTTCTATTTTCAGTGACGTTATTCAGGACGCAAAAGCAGTACATGATGTGAACGTATGTTACGTTATACATGTAGATCCCATATGCAAGTGACAGCAGTGGAAAAGGACGTTATACGATAGTGGTGCTTCTGTACTCAAACGAGCTCTAGATTGAATTGTGGACCTGGTTATCTACTCTGATTTGTGGTTATTAATTCATGGCCTAGTATGCCTAACTAAACATAGGAAAAGACGTTAGCAATAGTTTTAAGTGCGTTTTTCTAGCATTATGATATAGAGTGCCTTAATGGTAATTTAGTTATTTCAGGGCATTAAGATAGCGGTTGAATACACAAGCTAGAAAACAAAATGGCGGTCACTGTGATGTCATTTATGACGTCACCATGGCTCGAATAACCATAAACAATGCTGAAATTACATTTCAAATACGTATTATTCCAAATATACTTCTAGGCAAAAAATCGCGTGCATTTCAGAAAGAATAACATTTTTTAAGTGTCTTTTAGAAATCCAAGATGGCGACCAAAAGCATGGTATGGGAGGCAAATTTAAAATTCGATTTACAAAGTGAAAGCTACCGTTCTATCCTTGCTATCATACATTTTTATGATGCTGAATAGTTACAGATTAATATTATACAGGTTTTGTTTGTTCCCCTTAAGTGAGCCATACAACCCCCCTAGCTGATGGACTATACTGCCTGCAAGTATGTTACTTTTGGTTATACAAGGGCAAGGTGTGGACACACTAACATTGTGAGTGGGGCCCTTGAATCATCTTAAAAGCATAAAATAGCCTGTTTACAGGGACAAAAAGGTTATACAGCAGTCCAAAATTGACATCAAAATTTATCAACCCCCAAAAAACACAATGACCTACAAAATGAAAAGAGGGTATTTTTGTTGTGCTTGAAATCCTTTTAGCCCTAATCTGTTTTGTTTGATTCCAGTCATGAAAGCTAGTACAAGCTTTAACTTAAGAAAAATAAGGAAAACTTCTTTCTTCTCAGATCAACAGCTAATTTAAGTTGAGAATACATGTATTACAAGAAACTGAGGGTCGAAATGGAGCAATCAGAAAAGCCTGCACTACATGTAGAAATCAGCATGCGATCAAACCATTGTGAAAACCAACGGGCATGGAGGCCCTGAAAAGTTATACTTCTAGCTATTGATGCTCCCTTGCTACCATGCAAATGGGAGTCCACTAAAGAGTCAACAATCATCAGCATTGCCATGAAGTGCACAAAAATGATGTGGAACGAGGACTTTTTTTGAAGTATTGAATGTGCAACGTTCTCTAGATAATGCAATGGCTGTGCTCCAAACACATTGAACTCTTGTGCGATACAACCAACTTGGCAAAGTTCTCCCACTGTATCTATAGCATCCTCTAGAGTAACGACATCTTGCCCGTCATACATACATACATACATACATACATACATACATACATACATCACATTATTTACCCTCGGATCTTAGAGTAGCTTGTGCAGCTAATATCTCCGAGCATTTAATCATCAGATGATAGATAGACCATCACACCGGGAACTACGTCCCCTACTCTTTTCGAACAGTGTGTGGGTTCTTTTACGTCCCACAGAATCAATTATGAAGAGTTGTGAGACGGGGCCTACGGTTTATCGTCCTTATCCGAGAAGACTAGAAAGTCTAACCATTTGAAGATGTTATTACAAAGGCAGCACTATCTCCTCAATTATTTAAAGACCCTGAGTGTTGGTCCGACCGGGGTTTCAACCACCGACCTCCCGCACGCTAGTCCGGTGCTCTACCACTGAGCTAACCGGTCGGCGTGTATGCTGTTCCCCATTCTTATGGCCTCCTTCAATGCCTCCTGCCATTCTGTGTTGAGGTAATCATCTTTTATGTTTGGTTAAGTGTAATCTCTGTATAGTGATGCAAAGCTCAAAGCTATAAAGACACAAGCATTGCTGCCATTTCGGCCGTCCAGTGTTGACTGACTGATATCTCTTGGGAAAAGCCACTCTGTGATCCTGTGACCAGCATCAGTCCCTACTACGTGGTTTCTTGGCGATACTGCAGAAACACAGACAGTTGGCTGGCAGGTGAAGGATACTGCTGTTGTTGTTGTGGAAACTGAGTAAGTTGGCTGGTTTTGAATTCTTGTGGATGTAAAGGAATCTGAGACAACAGATGCGGGGCAGTTGTGTGACATGGTCCAGCTGTTGACATCACTGAATTTGTGGCAGTTGGTTGAGTAAGGGTTCTTGCTGAAGCTGAAGAAACCTAGAAGGTTTGGTGGCTGGGTGTTGTCACCACGGACTGTGTAATAACTGGGGAAGGTATTTGGTTGGCTACCATTGTAGATGTTCCCAAACCAGTGGCAGTTATGCGGGTGGGAAGTGAAGCTGATACTTCAGGTACTAACCTAGTTAGTTGGGTGGTTGATGCTGGTTGATTGGACAACGTTGCTGTAGTTCCTTCACCTGCAGTCTGTAAATGTTGAGCCATCCTTTCCATTTCTCTTTTGCGTTTCTGGTGATAGGAACTCCACCAGCTTTTTATTTAGGAATCTTTTAAGGGTTCCAGGCCCCTCTCTCTCATGGTAGCCGCACATTCAGCTGTATCAGCCCGAATGCTGTAGTTGGCTTGTCGATTGTAATACTCAATCATAATCTCTTTTTGCTGTTGAGTAAACACTGTGTGTTTTGTTCCCCCAGTTTTCAAAGCATATCCACACTTTGGAATGAACTGCAGAATTTGATGAGTTACAGGCTTGAAGCATTGAGTTACTGGCTGTTGGGATGAGGTGGCATGCTGAATAAAATTTACACTGTAGTTTGGGCACTCATTACGGTTGGCAGTACTGCAGGATGATAATGGAATGTCTTCATTTGTTGTTACACAAGTTGAACCAGCGACTGGACGAGTGCAATTTGACAAGGCTTGAAGTTGTCGTTTGGTCTTCTTCAACTCTTTTCCAATCCCTGCCAATGAACGTGCAGTCAAGCCTCCACATGGCTGGAACTGAAAGCTGCCATAAAGAGAAATATCTTTGAGAGTGCCAAGCTTCTCTGGGGTCTTACTTCTATCAATGGTCAGCTTCCTGCATGTCACATTCTATATGGACTATAAAATAAAAATATAAAGGAATATTCTCTTAGTAATAAAAAATTAGGTTAAACATGGTTATAAGGCTTAAAGTAGATAATCAGCATCAAGATTCAGGTAAGCATTTCTCCCCAGACAAAGTAACTTTACACAATGTATGTATCCTGGGGTCACTTAAATAAAACTTTTACAAGTGTAATTTACAAGTGTAGCTATTGTTTTCAGACACTAAAACAATAGCGCCGCTTGTAGATCACACTTGTGAATGTTGTAATAAATTAAACCCTGGATGTAGTTTACTAGTTATGAAGATCTAAAGATAAAAGTAATTGTTTTATAAACCTGTTCAGCAAAATAAAGAGAAAAATGGCAACTTTTGTGAGATCATGTAATAACTTAAAATGATGAAACTTTTCTTTTCTTTGTAGTACATGATAAATAAATAACCTGAAAGTGACTGTGATCTTTTTCTTCTTTTGAATTATCATTAGGTCTTGAAGCAATACAGTCATCTCTCTCTAAGACAGACACCATCAGGACCTTTGATGACTGTCCGTCATAGTTAGGTGTCCATGAAGAGAGAGCTGACTGTAATAAATGGCGTGGATAATTATCAAAAAGCTAAGCATAGCCCAATCAACTCTCCAAGCTGATTTCCTGTCTCTAAATTGTTTCCCATGCACTCTCACCCACCGCACAATTTTGTGAGAGATATGGGCAAAGTGAGCGTCCAACTGCGACTTTCCTTCTCTCGCTTCAAAATTGTTGTATTGAACAAGGGTCAAGTTGAAGACTTCGTTAACTTCAGCCAAGTACAAAATGAAACCAGTATTACGATAATGGGGACCATTATCTAAACACAGAAAGAATACCATTTCAATGTTGTTCTTCTTCGAGGCAAGTACACAATAATTATTGAAGGGAGCACACTGTAGTTTAGGTGAAAATATGCATTTACTTTTTACATTCATTACTTTTACTCCTTTACAAAAAACCACCCTAGTTTGCATATACAATAAAAACCTGCATAAAGAACATAGTGGTTAAAGAGTCTGCTGGCATTGATTTGCCATTTTAGTACCCCAAAATATACCAAATAGTATAGCCAAGCAAGATAAAGCAGGTTCTCATATGTGGGTTATAGTAAAGTGTGCAGTGCAACTCTTTGAACACTAAGAAGTCTTTCTACACAACTGTTTATTCATTCCATTCACTTCTTCATTTTAGTTTTTTATTTCCTTTTTTTATTCTAAAACGTATGTTTAAGAGGATATCACATTCTTTAATCAGTTTTGTTGGGCCTTTCAAAATACAGTTGGGAATAAATGGTGTATATTTTTTTAAAACAGAACCCCAAAATGTTTTGGGGGACTGGCAATTAACAATTGAATCTTTACTAGTCTAACCTGCAAATAACTACCCAAAAATACAAGAACCTAATTTGCCTGACTTCAAAAAATGTAGGTACGTACTGGAGGGTGTTTACTACTAACAAAGTGAATATACCATATATAATTGCAAAACGAAGGAATTCACTAAATTTTATTACAAAGGCTCAGATGATAATGTAATTTTCTGCAAATGTGAATACGTGGAAGACATGTACATCATTTAGTTTCATTGTTTCTTTTTTATTTTTTTTTAAGTCTGGACGAGGTTTCAACCATGATGTAAACAATAGATTTACAGTGTAATTGAAACAAATAATTGAAACCTGACCATAATAAACTGAAGCCGCTCACCAGAAAATAAATACACATGGTAACCAGGTAGTTCCTGTTCCAGCCAGCGAGAGCCAACATCCATTGCACTCTGGCTAAACCAGGCGTCTTGCTTTGTGTCTTCACTCCACAAATCAATTACCTCCGTTCTTTTTTCCTCATCTCCAATTTGAGCCACCACCAAACAACCATGGAGGGAAAGACCCCGTTTACCATACCAGTCACGCTGGATTTCACGACTACGGATGCCAAGTTCGAGTTTCATTTTATAGTCAACAATGACTACACACTCACCAGGCTGAAGATTGTTTAAAATGAATTTGTAATATTCTGACTGGTGCTTTGTGCGTAACAAATGGCTTACATACTGTTTATGAACTGTTAGAAGACACTCAAGCTCCTCTATCAGTTTCCTTTGTTCGGTTGTATTTAAATTGGATAGCAAGTCTTTAACAGAGCTGGCCACTTCATAAATTCCAACACCATCTGATGAACTGTCATGAACTTTCAAGCATGAGCGAAATGCATGATCCATGCAGAGGTCTAGGCAAGGTGAGTGTCTCTCCACTTTGTTTGAAAACTTTGTCTTCATAAAAGACTGGTGCTTCAAGACCTTTGATTTCATTTCATCAACGGGAATTGCAGACGACTTCTGGATACCTTCAAGGAAGGAAGTAAAGTTGTCATAGCTGCTATATGACCAAACTCATCGCATAAATTACACAGGCCAGCTAGCATTGTATTGTAGCGTAAATTGGGAGGCAAGTGTGTGTAAATATAGGTTCATTTTACACCATTTGGAAATTCAAGTAAATATTGATTTACATGTTCTTTAAACACTGTCTTTCCAATAATGGATTGGAGTTTCTTTCCCATTCACAATAATGCTCCTACACGAGGATGGCCTTGATACATTGTCTCTCTCGAAAAATTCGGAAGTTCCCTCAGCACCTCAGGACTGACACACTGGCGAGAGAATTTAAACTTAGGAGGTGGTGTTCCACCACGTCCAAATAAAATACAATGGACTTTGGCTGCTGTCACTGTGTTTAGAGAACAACCAAACAGTTCCTGTAACAATCTGTAGGGGTAGTCCATTGCCATAATTGACAACAATC
Organism: Pachyseris speciosa; assembly: GCA_016490735.1. Classification (NCBI taxonomy): domain Eukaryota; kingdom Metazoa; phylum Cnidaria; class Anthozoa; order Scleractinia; family Pachyseridae; genus Pachyseris; species Pachyseris speciosa. The sequence goes on along the minus strand of JAEMWC010000307.1, from coordinate 81,316 downwards.
GACGTCGTTCATCTGCATATGAGGTGAGACGACCAATGGATTTCGCAGCATCAGTTCGATGTTTGAACGGGTCGGAAGTAAACTCTCCTGTCAGGCTTATTCGGGAATTATTCACTGAATTACCAGTGAAGACCAGCAGCTCGCTTTCTTGTTTCTGCTGCTTTTTCCTTGTTTCCTGACTCCTTATAGGCTCTAATCAAAGCTTGTATTGTTGGATTTGATGTGGCATCAGAAAGCTCAGAAGAAAGCCCAAAGGTGGTACTCCACTTCTTGCTTTTGACTGTCTCGTTAATGAAATTAGGCAGATCCTTTTTTTCATAACATACAAATTCCAAGGCTGCATTGTTCATAGTATCAATAACTTCAGACCTGCATTCACGTTTTCTTCTCTCGCAGAGCTCATTGTAGGGGACAGATAAAGCCAAAGGACGCTGTGTTCCCTTTTCGCACATACCTGTAGACTGACATGTTTTTCCATGTATATCGTCATGGGAGCAACTAAGGTCTGTAACATCTGCAGTGTCTATGGAAGTGGCCTCTGGGATACGCGCACGTTTCTCAGAGTTCTCTCCAACAAAGGCACTAGCACCATTCGAGAGGGGTTGACTACATTCTAAAACTACGACTGGAAAGTCATCAACATTGGTCACTGTCTCATTGTCACATAGTGTCACACAAGGTTCCTTTGGGAAAGAATAAAATAGAATAAGGATAAGTTGCCATGATGTTGGGTAATAGCAAGCAATTTGCAGTATCAAGGCATACAATTAAATATTTCTAAATTGTCTGGGATGGCTCGACGTGTTTCTGCATTTGTTTTAAGTCAGCATCATGACCTGGAGTGAATTTATTTATGAAGGCAATCAAAAGTAAGCTTGAGTAAGATAAAATAATTTGAAAATAATGGCCATCCTGGCTTTGTATGTCAATGTGTAAGTGTGTAATTTACACTTACAAAACGTGTCCGTTATCTTTTGCAGAATCGGGAAAATCAACATCTACATGTATGCGTGCAATTATTACGCGGTGAGAAACTGCGAAAACATTTCGTCATACACGCGTCCATGATAAATAAAGATGCAACCCAGACTTACCTCGAGTTTTTGACACTTTAAGTCAATTTGAAGCCTGTATCTGCAGGAAATACAGATTGTTTTTCTTCCTCCCCTTGCTTTTCAAATGATGATCTTTAATTAACATTTCAACAACACATTTACAAACGTGACTGATCCGCAAATAGCTTTGGCTAATCTAGGCGGATCAGTTATTTATATATAAGGAATTAAAAAAAATTAAATAAACAAATAAATCGATAAATAAATAAAAAGTCACTAAACTATTACAATATTACTATAAGATATGCATTAGATTACTACATTACGCTAACTGATTTACTTCATTACGCTAACTGGCAGAGACAATTTTCATGTAGTTACAAGTTAAAGAAAATAAAGAAAGAGATAGTACAAGCAAAGCAGACTGGAAAGTAGAGAAGGGAGAATTGTGGTATATGTCTGTAAGCGAAGTATATAGCTATATGGCACAGTAATTACTGGCATGATTGCTTTGATTTTGGAGGCGATATTAAACGTTGGGTTAATATTTTCTACTCGAAAATAAAGAGCACGGTAATCAACAATGGCTTTAGAACGAACTGGTTTAAACCGTCTAAAGGAGTCCGCCAGGGCTGCCCTCTCTCTCCTTATCTGTTTATTCTCTCGTCCGAAATACTCTCAAATAAAATTCGGCAAGACCCCAACATAAAAGGTATCAAGATCTATGAAAATGAAATTAAGCTCTCACAGTTTGCAGATGATACCACGCTCTTTAACGTTGACTTAGCATCGCTAGAAAGGGCACTAAAATTAATCGATGTTTTTGGGAGAATAGCTGGTCTTTCCTTAAATGTTAAAAAAACGAAGGCTATTTGGCTGGGGAATTGGGCAAATAATAAAAATAAACCCCTAAACCTGAAATGGCTTCATAGCCCAGTGAAATTATTAGGGATTCACTTCTCATACGATGAAAAAAGAAATAATGAGCTTAACTTCATGCAAAAGGTCCAAAGATTACAAACAAAGCTCGATATGTGGAGTGCAAGAGACTTGACAATATTTGGAAGAGCTATGATATTAAAAACCCTGGGATTATCACAACTTGTCTATTCTGCTTCAAACCTAGTGGTTCCTCAGGGAATTGCGGACACAGTGAGAACTAAATCATTTAAATTTCTCTGGAGAAATAAAAAAGATAAAATAAAAAGATCTAGCCTTTATCAAGAACCAGATAGGGGCGGAATCCGTGTGACAGATCTCAACATAATGTTCAAGGCCCTGAAGCTAGCATGGATCCCTAGAATGTTAGCCTCTGACAAAAAGAATTGGTGCACCATACCTAATCACTTTCTCAAGAAAATGGGAGGACTGAACTTTCTCTTAAGATGCAACTACGATGCGACTTTTTATAACGACCTACCGACCTTTTACAAAAGGATCGTTGACAGTTTTAACGAATTAAAAACTTTGAATGATATATGAAATAAATCATCGTGAACTGCGGAAATGAAATCAAATGAAGAATGATCCTCGCAGTTGTGAACGCAATTTATGCAATTGCGAAAAGAAGCCTGAAAAAAATTCAGGACTTCAACGGGGTTTGAACCCGTGACCTCGCGATTACCGGTGCGATGCTCTAATCAACTGAGCTATGAAGCCACTGACGTTGGGAGCAGGTCAATTGTGGGTTCATATGTTCCTGTGAAAGAAATGAGTGTGAATGATATATGAAATAAATCAGCCTGACCTTCCTCCTTTGATGGCATGTGGTAACGCCTTAGAGGTGGTCGACAGCGCAAAGCTATTAGGCGTTACGATCACTAGTAATTAAACGTGGAATTTACACGTTGCTGAGGTTATTAAAAAGGCCTCGAAGCGCCTTTATTTCCTCTTACAATTAAAGCGTGCCCATGTCCCTAAGAGCGATCTTGTTACCTTCTATACGAGCTGTGTTAGGTCAGTTGGTGACTATGCCGTCCAAGTCTTTTTTTCGTCCCTTCCACTTTACTTAATTAGCGTTATCAATTATATATCCATACGTGAGTTATAATGAGGCGTTAGTGCAGGCAGGCCTAAGTAGGTTAGCTGATCATCATCAAGACCTCTGTAAGTCTCTTTTCGACAATATTTTCGAAGACAAAAACCATCGCCTGCATTATCTATTACCACCTCAGTTCAGCACTACGTACTCACTAAGAAACCCAAGAACTTTTAACATCAAATTTAACACAAAGAGGGCTAAGAACACCTTTTTTAATGCACAATGCCATCTTGTAAATAGTTTTAAAGCCTAGGACTTTTGAACAGTTTTGTGAATTTTAACTAGTGATAAGTTTTCAATTGTAATTATTATTGTTATTATTATTATAGTTTATCACAATTTTATTATTGTAAATATTATAGGACATAATTCAGCCTATTGGCTGTGACGTTTTATATAAATAAACTATCTAAAAAAAAAAACATGTGGTTAGTTGGTGATGCATATATATAGCTGATAACCTTAATGTACCGTCAAGATAGTAGTTTGATCTATGTCTTCTGAATTAAAAAATATAATTCCGTGACTCGCTTAACTAGTAGTTAAAAATAGTTCCTTCTCTGATCTAACATAAGTCAATGGGTAAAAGCATAGTTGTAAATATATTGTAAGTAGAGACTGTAAGTAAGGTGTGTAACATATCCAGTAAGGAGGCAATGTAATGATCAATGATTTGATGGGACGCTCCGCTGGACATTTGGGAGCACTCGGGGGGTGTATAGGGCACTCGCCTGCGGCTCGTGTTTTCTGCGTTTCCCTCGTGTTCTTGAGTGTCCGGCGGAGTGTTTTTATCACAGTGTAATGCACGACTTAGGCTTATTTATTTGTTAAGTATTTTAATCGTAACATTGTTGTCTTTCGTTTGAATAGTTAAGGGGGGACTAACTTAACTACAGACTTTGCGTTGTTGCCAAGGGATTTTTGCGGACTGTATTTGTAAAACACAGTTTTTCGGTGTTTTTGCCACTGTATTGGTGAAATGTATTGGTGAAATGTGCGTAAAATTAATAAATTGCTATTGCGCATGCGTAACTTGCCCCAGGCCCCAACCGCGCCTTAGAGAGAAAAATCCCTAAAACTTGGAGAAAATTATGTGAAGTTCCGATTTTTTTTCCCAATCGGAGATATTCCAGCCTTCTTTACAAGCCTACGTAAGCAATTGTTGTTAACGTACATAACTGCAATGATAATGACGAAATGGTATGAATTTGCGTACTTATGAGGTCATAAATCTCAGAAAAATGCGAATTTCCAAAAACCGATACGTAGAGTTTTGCACCTTGGCGATTGTTAACCATTGGCACCATTTTCGATATCCAGAAGTGTACGCCACTCGAGTTTTAGGCCTTTTTCTGTTCTGGTCACGTGACTAACCAAATATGGTTGTGACTCGAAAATCTTGTAAACCTTTTTGATTGTAAAAACATAGCCAGACAGCTTGCCTGTGCAAGTTAGGGTTTCCAAGATATGAGCGTTGGGAACTTTCCATAGTAAGGGACTGGGGAGACAGTGATGGCGTACGGTCGTGTTCCAGTCGCTCTGTGATCCCACATCCAGGTGAAGGCCATGTTCTCTCAAATAGCGTACAAGATCTGAAGCAGGCTGATTTTAACCAAACACAACTTTCGCCATTGCATCTTTTTTTGAATCTGACATTCCCCGTTAATGGCAAAGCGCTCTGAGCGCTCGACAAGTTCATCTTCGACAGAGTCTCCACCTTCCCGCAGATTTAAGAACGACGAAATGGTAAACGAGAAATACTCGGAACCGTCAGTACCCCTTTCGCACTTATTAGATAAACTAAATTACTTGGACAAGAGATTGGAGGACTTATTTGGAAATCTAAGTACGGAGTTGTCAACTTTACGATACGAGCTAAAAGAAGAAATCGTAGGTGTCCAAAACAACATGGCAGAAATGGAAAAGTCAGTTGAAACAGCATGGGCCGTAATCGGCGAGATCCAAACGCAACTGAAAGATGTCAGCGATTCTAAAGAAAAATCCGACAGGGATCTGGAGAGCCAACAAACAGAAATTAACCGATTAAAAAGAAACAAGCTACAACTGGATAACCAGCGAGTTGAAATCGATCAGTTAAAAATGAAGCTAGCGGAGGAGCAAGAGAAAGTTATTGCCCTGGAAACCTACTCCAGAAGAGAAAATCTTCGATTCATGAATATACCAGAACAAACAGGTGAAAACTGCATCGATACAGTCTATGACATTATCGAAAATGAATTGAAAATCAGCACGGACGACATCCAATTTCAAGCGGTGCACAGAGTTGGGAAGGTTCGCCCCGCGATTAACGAACAAGCTAAGGCCTCTCCACGTCCCATTATCGCTCGATTTCTTCTTAGGGAAGACAGAGATTATGTATTGAAAGCAAAAAATAAGCTGAAGAAATCTGAAAAATACAAGGACGCGTACATCACACAAGATTATGCAAGAGCGGTTCAGATGGAAAGAAAGACTCTAATAAAGGCGATGTTTAAAGCAAAGGAAAAAGGTTTGGACGCTAGAGTAGTTAATAGAAATCTCATTGTGGACAATCAAATCTTTCATGTGGGAAACATCCCCGATGATCTTAAAGCCTCTTACTAAATTATCATCGCCGCTTTCCTCAACCAGTGTTCGTGCTACATATTAAATGAATCATGATCATGCCCCTTCACATATGTTACTAACTTGATGGATATGTATCCCCCAACCCAGAAGGAATTTTACCCTTTCCGTTTTATGTTTAGCCCTGTTTTAGCTGTGTATATATATGTCCTTTTTTTCTTTTTCTTATACAATGCTGGTTTGTTTTTATTCTTGTTTTACCTTGCAAAGTATCGATTGTTATGCATATCGTTGCCGCTTCAACACCCTTTTGTTTATGATAAGTTCCAATTAACACCTTTGTCGCGGAAGAAATAGTGATCTGTTCTCTAAACGTGAGGGGTCTGTCGAACACCTTGAAAAGGCGTGAGACCTTTCGCTGGCTTAAGTTAAAAAAATATGCAATATATTTTCTGCAGGAAGTTCACTGCACGAAAGAGAAAGAAGTCTACTGGTTATCAGAATGGGGGTTTAAAGCTATTTTCAGCAGCTACTCCAGTGCAGGTGCTGGAGTGTGTATGCTTTTCAATAACAACTTTGAGTTTCAATTGTTAAAACAATTTGCTGATCCAGAGGGACGGTTTATTATAGTTGACATCAAAATGGAGAACAAAACCTTGACATTAGTGAATATCTATGCACCAAATGATGATAATCCGACCTTTTTTAGGACGGTTCTCTCCCAGCTTCTCTCTTTTGAATGTGAGGATATAGTCTTTGGAGGGGATTTCAATTTGGTGTTGGATGTACAAAAAGACAAAAAAGGAGGTAACCCAGTGACCCATACTAACTCGCTGAAAGTAGTCCGCTATATAATGGATCTGTTCGATCTCACAGACATTTGGCGCATCCTTAATCCCGACGCTAAAAGGTTTTCTTGGAGAAGAAGTAACCCCGAAGTGCACTGTCGCTTGGACTTCTTTTTAACTAGCACGAGTCTTCACACAAAAACTACTGAAGCGGACATTTTACCTGGATATAAAACCGACCACTCTCTTGTGACTCTACATCTTGCACACAATCAAAACCCTAGGGGACCGGGTTTTTGGAAGTTAAATACTTCTCTCCTGTCAGACGAGGAATATGTCAAATTAATGAAGAGCACAATTGCTGAAGTAGCCAACGATTATGAACATAACAATGAGGTTGACGCTGTTCTTCTGTGGGACACCATGAAAATGCAAATACGGTCAAATTCGATAATTTACGCGAGGAAAAAGAAAGCTAAAATGAAAGTGGAGGAGAAAGCCTTGAATCTGATATACTGTCTCTTCAAAAGAGACTGGAAGAAAATAATCTTACCGAAAGCCGTAGAAAAGAAATCTCAAATCAATTAAACCTCAAAATCCTCCAAAGAGAAGAGATCTTAAAACATAAAACTCGTGGGCAATATTAAGATCTAAATCCCGCTGGTATAATGAAGGAGAGAAGAACACGAAATACTTTTTATCTCTGGAGAAACGTCACTTTAACCAAAAGACTATTAAACATCTACAGTTAGCCGATGACAGAATCATTAATAACGATAGTGAGATTCTTGAAGAAGCGAAATCTTTTTACCAAAACCTATACACCTCGAGTAACCCTCCATATTCTAAAGTCAGCGAGGAACTTTTCTTTCCGGAAGGAAACACTTTAACTTTAGACGAGTTCGAGCAGAGAGAATGTGAAGGTTTGTTAACGGAGACTGAATGCTTGGAAAGCTTGAAACATATGGAAATAGGTAAAAGCCCTGGGAGTGACGGCCTACCAGCCGAATTTTACAAAATTCTCTGGAACGATATCCATCCTTACTTAATAAATGCTTTAAATAGCGCATATACAAAGGGCTTGTTATCAATTACTCAAAGGAGGGGCTTGATCTCCCTCATTCCCAAAAAGAACAAAGCTACGAATGTTTTAAAGAATTGGAGGCCAATTACTCTTCTCAATTGTGATTATAAAATAGCCGCTAAAGCTATTGCTAGCCGGATACGAAAAGTCCTACCAAAAATAATCAATAATGATGAGACTGGTTTTATGAAAAACAGATTCATTGGAGAAAATATTAGGCTGATAGATAGGATTATAAATTACACAAACGAAAAACAAATTTCAGGTCTACTATTATTCGTGGACTTTGAGAAGGCTTTTGACAGCCTAGAATGGTCCTTCATCGAAAAAACTTTAGACTATTACAACTTCGGATCGTCCCTAGTGGCTTGGGTAAATCTTTTCTATACCGATATTAGCAGCTGCATACAGAACAATGGCTGGGCATCAGACTTTTTCACCTTGAGTCGTGGAGTAAGACAAGGTTGTCCACTTTCCCCTTATTTATTTATTTTATGTGCAGAAATACTAGGTAGTGCAATAAGAAAGGATGAAAAAGTCCGTGGTATACAGGTCCTTGGAACGGAATGCAAAATATCACAATATGCAGACGATACAACAATGATTTTGGATGGCAGTGAAACATCCTTTTCTAGAACTCTGTATATGCTCGATATATTTGCGCTCCCTTCTGGCCTAAAAGTCAACTATGAGAAGACCAAAGCCCTCTGGATCGGCTCATGTCGAAATTCGAACGTTAAGCTACCCGTAAATAACCCAATAACATGGGCTGAGGGAAAGGTCTACGCCTTAGGAGTATGGTTCTCGACAGCAGAAAAAAATGCCGTCTTGGCTAACCTGTCTGACAAAATTGAAAAATTGAAGAAGATTCTAAACAGGCGGTCTATCAGGAGACTCACTCTTTTGGGTAAGATTGCAGTTATAAAAAGTTTGGCGGTATCTCAGGCTGTTTATGTCCTGTCTTCTCTCCCAACACCTCCAGGTGTCCTAAAAGAGATAAACTCTGCACTGTATGAATTCCTCTGGGATGGCAAGGGCGAGAAAATAAAAAGGACTGAAATCGTTAATGACTATGATAAGGGAGGTCTTAAAATGATTGACGTTCATAGCTTTAACGAATCGTTAAAATTAAAATGGATTCAAGGTTATTTAGATGATAATAACCAAGGTAAATGGAAGCTCTTTTTTGATTACCATCTAGGAAAATATGGAGGGAAGCTATTGTTTCTTGGTAATTTAAAATGGCAGGACGCCTCAAGGCTTAATATAACTGATCCATTCCT
>JAEMWC010000307.1:47500-67500 GCA_016490735.1 Pachyseris speciosa | reverse complement strand
TGGCTATTGAGCTCGGGCACTCCGACAATCTTGATATTGAAAGGTTAAAAGACGTTCTCTGGTTAAAAGTTTTAAAAAACACTGAGCTTTCGATTGCCAGTCTGCAATATTTACAAAGTGAGGTGTAAAAAGCGAAGGTAAAAAATATATATGTACAAAAAGGTGCCGGTGAGAAAATAACAAACCAATATAAATAAATACAAAAAATACAAAAGAAATACTTGTGTGAACATAAAATGCTAATAACATGGATAAGATTACAATAAAATTACAAAATTAAACGAGACTTACCTGTAAGTTGAAGTTTGATTACGATTCTATCTTGTCATCAGTCCGGAACGAAGGAGTCACATGAGATGCGCATGCGCGTTGCTGATCAGTATTCAACGTGAGTGGTACAGGAAAGGAGGAACGAAGGAGACGGGAGGGAGGGTAAAAATAAGGGCATGTGACTCCTTCGTTCCGGACTGATGACAAGATAGAATAGTAATCAAACTTCAACTTACAGGTAAGTCTCGTTTAATTTTGTAATTCTACCTTGTCATCAGTCTACGTCACTACGGAGTCACATGAGACTTCAAAGTCCTGTATCACGAACTGTAATATTTTATTCCCAAAATGTGCTAAATGAAATACATTAACAGATCACAGTGTGTTGGAATGTAATAACACTGAACCAAAATTGTCTGTAACTGTGTCAACAGGTTTATCATAAAATCTGGCAAAAGTGGTTGAGTTAGACCAACTTGCACTCTTCATAATCTCAGCTAGATTTAAGCCTTTAGCCTTGCAACTGGATGTGGATGCTGCTCTGCTGCTGTGAGCAGAGTACTTGTTAATGTCAATACCAGCTGCCTCTAATACTTCTTAATCCACCTAGAAATGGTATCTTTGGATACAGGATGAAAAGGTTTTACATAACTTAACAGTAATTGCGAGTATCCTTTCGCAATTGTTTTGTACGTTGCAAATATTCCTTGAGATGTTCTACTACACAGAGTTTCTTGTCATTGTGGTACGCAATTAAGTCAAGTGGTTCCAGATGCCTTCCAGGTTTGGTCTGCTTTAGTTTCTCGCGTATAGTGATCCTGTATCTGCTGTCCATTTCTTGAATGTAGTTGACATCAATCTTGTGTATGGTCTGTCCGCGCTGTCCAGTTGTGAAGCACAGTAACATGGTCAGGTTTAAAGTAAGCACCTTAAGAGATAAGGACCTCAAGGTGGCAAAAGTTCGTAAATATTCGAGCACAATATTAACCTCCCAGATCTCTGTATATTTGGGCAGAGCCGGTTTCAACTCAAATATCCCCTTCATGCAACGAACTACTAAGGGGTGTTCTCCAAAATTCACTCCATCCTTAAAGACAAGGATAGAGGAGAGAGCAGAGCGTGCTGTATTAATTGCACTGTACCCTAGCCCTGATTTATATAATGAGACAAGGAATTCAATGGCATTTGGTATTCCAGGTTGGAAAACGTCAATGTTCCTGTCTTTACAGTACTGTTGCCATCTGCTAAGGTAAGTTGATATTGCTTGGAGGTACCTTCTCTCCATGAAGCCATTAGCACATCTTTAGCACCTTGTGACAATTCATACTGATTTAATCCCTCCCTGATAAGAGACAGACGAGTAGGTTTAATTTGTGCCAGATGGGATGAGTTTCCCTGGGGTGGCTTGGTAACTGAAGGAGGTCTTTTCTCGCTTTGAAGTACACTGGTTGTCGTGTGCATAACTGAAGAGCCATTGGGTACCAAGCTTGTGTTGGCCAATCCGGCAAAACACAAACCCCCTTGCTCCCTCGGACTTCAATTTGTTTAACACTGTTGGAATAACACTAAAAGGAGGGAAAGCAAACAGATTAAGATTAGACCAGTCTAGGCTGAAAGCATCAATGGCAAAGACCTCTGGGTCAGGTCTGTAAGACACATATCGAGGAAATTGGTGTTTTATACGAGAGGCAAACAAGTCAATATCAGGCTTAACGTCTAGTCTCTCAAGTGCATAGGAAAGCAACAGCTTGTCAAGCTGCCACTCAGATTCTCTTTGGTTTTTTCTGGATTCAAAATCTGCAATGAAGTTTTGTTTCCCAGGGATATGTGCTGCACTGAGCCATATACTGCGATCTACACACCACTCCCAGGTCTCCTTAGCTATAGAATTACAAGGATCTGAGTGACTGGTTCCCATGTGGTTAAGGACATTTACTGCTGTAGTGTTATCACACATTATTCTGATGTGTGTGTTGTTTTTGTCTTTAGCAAATGTCTTGAGAGCTAAAAGAATAGCCAACATTTCCAAATAGTTGATATGGTGTTTAGACTCTGAAAAGGACCAATTTCCTCCTGTAGACACCCCTGAAAATTCAGTCCCCCATCCCATGAGGGAAGCATCTGTTGTTATTTGATGTTGGGGTTGTGGATGGTGTGTTACATTGTATGCATTCTCTACATTTTTGATCCATCACTGTAGTTCAGATTTAGCATGGCTGGACAGAGACATAGAAGCATCAAAATTGCCCCTTGTCCTCTTAAGAGCCTGAGATTTGTCTTTTTCCAGGTGTCAGTAGTAAAGAGCCCCGTGCATGACCCCAGGGAAGCTAGAAACTATTTTAAGGAATAAAGGTAGATAAATCACTCACGTTTTGCACTGTTCCAGCGAAACGTAATGCACTGATCAGCAACGCGCATGCGCATCTCATGTGACTCCGTAGTGACGTAGACTGATGACAAGGTAGAATTGAGTATTGTCTTGGCAGCTGCTTAGAATTACTGTCTGCCTGGCTAGTAATTGCAGTGTGCCAGGATTCCAGCGTTTTACTTACGCGTGAATTGCCACTGTCGATGACGCGTGCATTCTCAAAATCAATAGTGTGGCCTTCGAGCCACGCATGGCTGGAAACATTGGAACCACTTTTAAAAACTTTGGTGCTTCGTATGTGTTCCTTTTTCTAGTGTGTAAGCATCTACCCGTTTCTCCGATGTAACTCCATGTGCAGTCCGCACAGGGGATTTTATAGACAACGTTCGTTTGCCGATCCGATGGAGGTCTTGATTTGGGAGACGCAAATTCCTGTTGCAGGGTCTTAACCGGTCTGGTGGTGGCTCGGATGCCGTTATTGTTGAGAATTCTAGTAAGTGGTTCAGTGACACCTTTAATGTATGGTAAAACTGCGAAGCCATTTTGGGAGTCTGGTGGGTCTGTCCACCTAAAGAACATTCCCACTAACTCTTCAGGGGAAGGGATGACTTCAGAGGTCGATTTCTTCTTTAAGATGTTTGATATAGTTGCTGATGGGTAACCATTTGATTTTAACGTATTGGAAACGTGGATCAGCTCTTTCCTTACTCCTTCAGCGGTGCTCGGGAGATTGAGTGCCCGATTTAGAAGAGTAGAGGCGGTACTTATTTTATGTTTTAACTCGTGATGAGAGTTAAAGTCCAGGTATCTGTCAGTGTGTGTGGGCTTTCGGTAGACACTGATAGTAACTGCCCCATTCTTCCTGGTTATCAAGGTGTCTAGAAAGGAAATTTGGCCATTGTTCTCAGTTTCAATGGTGAAAGATATCTTAGGGTCAACTGCGTTGAGAGTGTCATTGAACTTACTTACGGAGTGTTCCTTGATTATGACAAAACTGTCGTCTACGTAACGTTTCCAGACTTTTGGCGGTGTTGTCGAGGCGGCGATTGCCGATTCTTCAATTACTTCCATACAAAGATTAGCTACGACAGGCTAACTGGGCTCCCATTGCACATCCATGTATCTGTTTGTAGAGAGAATCGTTAAACTTAAAGTAGTTGTTAGAGAGGGTGAAATCCAAGACGGAGATGATTTCGTCGGTGTTGAGCTTCGTTCTTAAGTGTAGCGTGGTGTCCTTGTCTAGCTTTCTTCTGATGTAATCACAGGCCTTATCAACCGGGATGGCAGTAAAGAATGAAACGACATCAAACGAAACCATTACTTCATCCTCGGCGATTTCTTGGTTTGCGACTTGTTTGGTAAAGTCCATCGAGTTAAAGACAGAATAGCCATTAAGGTTCTGAATAGGTGTCAAGATGTCCGTCAGGAATTTAGAGGTGTTATATAAAGCAGAACCAATGCAAGACACAATGGGCCAGAGGGTGACCTGCTTTATGGTGTTTGATAGAGCCTCGTATGGCGGGTGGAATGGCGTCCATAGATCGTAGTTTGTAGTATGTAGAATGATCGATTTTGCCTTCCTTATTAAGATCAAGCAACTTGTGGTTTAGTTCCCTCTCGACCTTAGCAAACGGAGGTTTATGAACCAACTGGTAAGTCCGGTGATCGCTGAGTAAAGTTTCCATTTTTTCATTGTAATCAGTTCTGTCCATAACCACAAAGCAGTTACCTTTGTCAGCTTTCATTATAACACGAGAGACATCTTCCTTCAAGCTTTTTAATGCTTTCCTTTCAGCTTGAGAAAGGCCCGAACTTTGCACCAACCCCGGGAAAAATTCCAAGCAAAAATATCGTCGCTGAAGTTGAAGCAGCCATCGTTCGTCTTCCTGAGGACACCAAAGATTCCATACGAAAAGCAACGGCCTCAATCCTTCACAGGGCCCGTTTACAACCGCATACCAACATTTCAAAAGCTGAAATGAAAGCATTAAAAAGCTTGAAGGAAGATGTCTCTCGTGTTATAACGAAAGCTGACAAAGGTAACTGCTTTGTGGTTATGGAAGAATGGGGCAGTTACTATCAGTGTCTACCGAAAGCCCACACACACTGACAGATACCTGGACTTTAACTCTCATCACGAGTTAAAACATAAAATAAGTACCGCCTCTACCCTTCTAAATCGGGCACTCAATCTCCCGAGCACCGCTGAAGGAGTAAGGAAAGAGCTGTCACACGTTTCCAATACGTTAAAATCAAATGGTTACCCATCAGCAACTATATCAAACATCTTAAAGAAGAAATCGACCTCTGAAGTCATCCCTTCCCCTGAAGAGTTAGTGGGAATGTTCTTTAGGTGGACAGACCCACCAGACTCCCAAAATGGCTTCGCAGTTTTACCATACATTAAAGGTGTCACTGAGCCACTTACTAGAATTCTCAACAATAACGGCATCCGAGCCACCACCAGACCGGTTAAGACCCTGCAACAGGAATTTGCGTCTCCCAAATCAAGACCTCCATCGGATCGGCAAACGAACGTTGTCTATAAAATCCCCTGTGCGGACTGCACATGGATTATATCGGAGAAACGGGTAGATGCTTACACGCTAGAAAAAGGAACACATACGAAACACCAAAGTTTTTAAAAGTGGTTCCAATGTTGCCAGCCATGCGTGGCTCGAAGGCCACACTATTGATTTTGAGAATGCACGCGTCATCGACAGAGGCAATTCACGCGTAAGAAAAACGCTGGAATCCTGGCACACTGCAATTACTAGCCAGGCAGACAATAATTCTAAGCAGCTTCAAGACAATACTCAATTTTACTGTAATCTTATCCATGTTATTAGCATTTTACTTACACACAAGTATTTCTTTTGTATTTCTTGTATTTATTTATATTGGTTTGTTATTTTCTCACCTTTTTGTACATATATATTTTTACCTTCGCTTTTTACACCTCACTTTTTTAAGATTGCAGACTGGCAATCGAAAATAAGTGTTTTTTAAACTTTTAACCAGAGAATGTCTTTTAACTTTTCAATTATGCCCCCTGGTACTCATCGATTTTTAAATCTTGATATTGTATTGATAGCTATACTCTTCAATGGCATCAATCGCTTTGCCTACCTCATCGACTTTCGCACTCACTTGGGCAAGACGAGCGCTTAACCGCTTGAGCTCTGCATCTGCACGAGTCTGGACAGACTGGAAATCGCCGTACTCGTTTGTGGTAGATGGGTAGTCTTTCTCAGTCTTTGCTGGTGCTGTCGCTGTTGCTGCTGCTGCTGTTGTTGACTCATCTAACTGATTTTTGAGATTCTTGATCACGTCAGAAAGAACGTCAATTTGAGCTTTCAGCTCTTGATTCGTCTTCTTCAAAGATGAAGTAGAGTTAGCCGGCATGTTGATTAAAATTAGGACTTGACAAAAGAAAGAAAACTAGAGAAATAAGTACAAGAAAACTGTAAAACAGTTGAAGTTAAGACGGAGCTGCAAACTATGCATCCATCTTGGCCGCTCACCGCTGACCAAAAAAAGAAATATCCAACCATCTGATTTCTTCCCGAGAACATTTGATCACTGGTCACTGGTCACTTCACCATGCTTCCACTCCACGTGGCGAGGACAACAATACGAAGAGACGAACGGCATTTGGAGGGCTCCGCGGGCCGTTCGTAGAAAAATAGTTACACCTATTTCCACTTATGACTTAATATTTACAATATATACAAGAACTATTATACAATTCTGCATCGGCCGAAGCTCTCAGAGTCGTTAAAGAACAGGAGAAACACCAAAACTCGAGAGGAAACAAATGGCGCCCAGCGCTATGTAATATGAGATCCTAAAAGAAAATCTTCGTAACCTTTTCGTCGCACATCCGAATGTCACGAAAGTTGCTGAAACAATAGATCAAGACAAAGACTATCTTTATTCGTATTTATCCGGGCTGTAATCGTAAATTTTCGGATAAAAGTCGCTAAGAAAAGGATTTTGACCAATCAGAAGCTCAAATGCCTGCTTTGCATACCAGAGCCGCTAGCGCTATCCTTCTATTCGTTTTCTACAGGCTCGACGGTTTAAATCTTGCATAGGATTTGGGTTCCTTCAAAGAATTTTCGTTTTTGGAAATCTCGAAAGTTCGCCCAAGATTTCAATAAGCCGGAATATTGAACTCTCTCTTCTCATTGACTTCTTTCAGGAAATTTCGCCCACCAAGAACGAGTAGTACAGTTAAATTTCCAAAAAATAATGTTTGCCGAAATTTTTTCATAAGAGAGTCAACGAGATTCTTGGAACTTGACGTTTGTATCGCTTTTGAACAGCACTGTTAGCTGTTGTAGTCTCCATGTGGAGGTGACCAAGAAAGACGAAACGTAAAGAAAGCTTACTAGTTGGATTGCCAGATGTCCGCTTATTTCCCTCTGAGTGGAGTTGATTTTGAGCTAAAGTTAGCACAGAAGGAAAATTGCAATAACGAAAACTTAGATAAACGCCACCACGGAGATAAGCCAGTTCTTGAATTAAATAGCGACGCGCACTAATTACGTCACAAAATTGGAGCCCCCCGGGTGACTCAAACAAACCAATTGCTTTTCTTTCAAAGCGTGAGTTGAAATTATGTCGTTCGCGAGCAGTTTTCGTCGCTCTTTGACCGTTCTGACCAAAGATGACAATGTTCCCTTCTCCAGATTTGGAAGAGAACCAGAAGACAACACTGTGGGGTAGTTAAAACGGTGGTTGAAGTGCAGAGCTTTGAAATTGAGTGGAAATCGCGATGAACTTGTGACCGACTGCATAAAGAGTGGACATCACCGCACTCTTGATCCGAGTAATGAAGGAACCTCCTGAGTTGGGATAACTGCGGAAAGAATGGCATTTTGCATGTCTCTATATGTTAACCTTACATAAATCAGCTGAATGAACGCAATGAAAATTTTGCGCACATGGTATTGTTTGATTTTCTTTTGTGGAGACAGATAAAAAGTCTCTCTCTTATCGAAAACTCACTTTTTCGACCAGCTTATGCATTTTCCGTTGAGGAAGAATCCTTACAAGTCCAATAGTGGATTGTATGCAAAGGGAAAACGTGGTCGAGAAAATTAAGCGGAACCCTTTTTGTGTGATCATGCAACGAAGTCAAACGTAAGATCGAGCTGGAATCCGTCCTATATTATCGTAGCTGACTACTCACGATTCTGGGAGCATTAAGTTTCGTCATGATAACTTCGATCTTCAATCTTCAAAATCATGGTCTCGACCTTCATTGACGACATATAGTTCGAAAATATAGCCTGAGTGCCTTTATTGATCTAAAACCATCTTTTCCGACGCGTTATTCTGTCGCGACCGTCACATCACTCCACCACTCCCCTCGCAAGTCCTTCGCTATAGCCTGCGAACAAGTTCCGAGAGAGCTTGTTCGCAGGCTGCCTTCGCTGTCGGCCGTTATAGATTTTACTAACACGTCAGTTGATATAGATTCGGCAAAATTCTTGTCGATTAGGTTTTCTATTTTTGCCAGTGGCTCCGGTATTGATTTTCGGGACCTTGCTCAGTTGGGGCAGACACGCACATTGTTTTTGTTGGTGTGAGATTTGCTTAATGGCTCGGAAAATACAGTAGCGGGAACCAGTTTACTCTGGGCCAGTGAAGGTAACAAAACAGAAGCTTATGCTTCTGGCACATATGTATGTATTTCTGGAGATGTTTCTCTCTGTAAAGAATTCTCTCGTGAACAAGTCAACGCTTGCACTTCGCAACGTGTTGCGAAGGTTTTGGAAATGGAATTAAGACTTTTTCGCAGATTCTTGTCAATCTGAGGGATTTCTGCATTTTTTTGGATACCTCTAGTCCGTCTTGCACTCACCCAACAGCAGATCTAGGTGCATTAACCATTTATCGTCCTCCTGGAAAGCAAATACCACGATTTTACCGATTCTTTCGTGTTTTTTTTCGAAGATTCTCACTAGCGCCCATACATTTTCCTTTAGCGAACTACAATGTTTGTCCGAGTCACGGCGGGGGCTAATGTGACAAAATCTATTTTTAGTAATGGTGCGCGTCGCTATTGCAAATGTACAAAATCGTTAACTTATATGACAAGGCTATGAAAAATGACATCCCGCCATCATTTGGGACAGGCCACATTCAGAGTACTAAAATTAATACGGAAATTCACGAAATACCCCTTTTCGAGGAAAATAATTATACTGAACTGAATTTTCGCAGACGCTTTGAGTCCGGCCATTCCCGTCGCTCGACAGTAGAAGAAACGAAACAAAGAATAGATATTACATAATTTTGCTGAAGGGCGCAATCAGCTAACACAACTAAACATTTTTCATTCACCATTCGGGTCGTTTCCCATTCTCACAGCATCGGGACAATATAAAACAACATTTACCGTCCAGTAACATTTACGGCCAGGTCTCATAAGATGCTTTCAAAGTACGCCGTAAGCTTTTAATTTTTTTTATCAAATCATAACAGTCAGAAACATTTCCCATTCCGCACGCGTAGGCAACATCTTAACACGAAAAAAACGACTAAAAAAGAAAACGAGGGCGACTCGGAGGCTACGCCCGGGGAAAATGCTAAATATTTCAGAAAGGATTATGTCAGTCTCTCATCACATGCAGTCATCGCGAAATTCGAAGCAGTAGTATATCTTCAGCAAATTAAGATAAGTCTCAGTTTGGGATAGGTAAGGGATTGGGACAGGGATAGTTTTTTTTAAAGGTGAGGGGAAAAACCCAAGGGTAAGAAATGTTTATTACCTGTATATAGGGCGCAATTTAAAATAACAATAAGTGGCAAATAAACTGAAACTGAAACTGAAGGTAATAATAATAGGGCCCTCTTTTAGTTAAACCCACGGCGCAGTAAATTATGAGAAGGAAGAACGCATAAGAGACAGTTACAGATAAGTCAAATAATGGGATAGTTTATGAAACACTGGGCCTTTAAATATCTGAAGGCTCCTGTCATTTTACTTCAATTTCAGTAAATAGCAATAGTTCTAATTAACATGCGTTGTCAAATGCTACCATCGCCTACATTATATTTCCTCATGCAACGTAAGAGCAAATTGACCTATTTGGCTTTTGGACATTAACGGCCTTTTCAAACAGGATATTGTTTAGCAGATTAAATTTTAGCCAGTAAGATTTGCCACAATATCAATGGAGACTTCCTAGGCACCTGTAATTTGACACCGTTGTCTTACGGTGACACGTCTATTTATCCTTTTCAGTTTTCATTAAAAAAATTCCTTTTGCCTTAAACTGATGAGAAATGTATATCGCCAACTCTAATAAATATCGCCCAAAAAATAAATAGTGACTTTTAGCCACCAAAAAACAAAAACAAAACCAAAAAACATCAAAAACAAAAACTGAATTTACTTGCCCAAACATTTGAAAATAGAGGCGGATAGTGTTGAAACAGATACAACACGAGTGATTATGTGCGTTTTCATCTTTTTTCCCATACATATCATCCAAGTTCTTCAAAATGTGAATAGCAGTCTCAAACAAACGTATTTCAGACTTTGGTCAGCTGAGGAGAGGCTTACCCAAGATGCGATAAAACGTCGGTTCGTTATGAGCACCACCTGCGAATGGTCAAGTAAAAAGCCTTGAAATGGAAAAAAAAAAAAAACTCTTCCATGTGTCCTGACTAGATTGAAGAGATGCGCTGGTGCTCGGTGGATTGAAAAGATTTTGGCATGGTGTTTTGGAAGAATCAGGTATCTTAAAAGGTGTGTATTGAAAAGTTAAGTTATTTAACGTGATATAGAAAATTTCTTAGAACTGTTGTTGCCTCGCATTCTATTGTAAATTCGTATACTCCGCAATGCTATTGTCAAAAGAATCGTGCCTTGTCAAATTTGCACCTTTCGTTCAAAAGATTGCAAAGATTTTGGTGTCGTTGGAAAGTTCACAATTCATAGATACTATGAAAAAGGGAATTATTTAGAGACTTACTTTAGAATACTAAAAATTGCCGCGCATTCATTTGCATACTCCGCGATAGCATTGAAGGCTGATTATTCAATGAAAACAAACTAGTCACACGAGATTGCAACGGGAAGGCAAGCCTTCTATTGTTGCAGACTAAGATAAAATTTCGGAAGCCTTACTCTTTCGCCTCTCATATGCATAGTCCGGGTGAGTTGTAATGAAATACGATAAAAGGTTTGATGAAGTGCTGGTGGTCTCACAATCTCGCTAGGAAGTTTTCGCACGTGCAATTTTATCCCGTAAATTATACAAAAAGGCCAACTTAACAGTCAACAGCTCCCAATTCAATCGAAACAAAACAAAGAAAAGGTTAGAAAACGATTATAGAGAGGCCGCAAGGAAATTTGAAGTCGATCCAAGTGAAGTTAACAAATCTCGGCTATCTGAGGTGAAAGAGAAACTTGAACAAAGTTATGACGAAAAGATCAAAGCCGTCATAATTCGTGTAAGAGCTCGATGGCACGAACACGGCAAGAAAAGCTCGAAGTAGTTTTTAAAGTGGCTTCAGCTTACTTGATCACATTAATTTGTGAAGTATCCTTGTCACTCCAGCCACATCCCACAAGCTTTACGTTTTCATTGCTTGCTATATTGATATGTGGGTACTTGAGCCTGAGCATTAGCTATGCCATGCTGATGAGGCCTAACAAGGCCGAAACAGCTGTCCATGGCTGCTAATGCTTGGGCTCAATCTTTACTTTGGTAGATTTAAGGGTAATGCCCGCTACCTTGTGGCCTTAGTGCCTTTTGAGTGGCTTCAGCTTACTTGATCACATTAATTTGTGAAGTATCCTTCAAATTAATAGTTCCTTAACAACTAACCCCACCGTCATTCTTTCGGAAGCAAACCATTTCTATATGAACTTATACCAATCACCATCCATAACTGACAGAGAAATTTTGATAGAGAACTTCTTAAGTAGTGTGGAAATTCAAAAATTATCAGAAGAAGAAAAGCAATCATGCGAAGGGAAAATATCGCTGGAAGAATGCGAAATAATTTTAGAAAGCTTCAAGGAGACCAAATCACCTGGAAATGATGGGACTCCCATAGAATTCTATAAACAATGTTGGGATATCATAAAGAAACCTTTTATTGAATGTGTCAACGAATCTTTTGAAAGAGGTGAAATGTCAAACACACAGAAAAAAGCTGTAATAACGCTTATTGAGAAGAAATGTAAAGATCGCTGTTTCATCGAGAATTGGAGACCTATCTCATTGCTAAATGTTGATGCTAAGATAATGTCGAAAGTTATCGCTGCCAGAATAAAAGAGGTATTGCAAATGTAATTCATAGCAACCAAACTGGGTATGTCAAAGACCGATACATAGGCGAAACTGTTAGGTCTATCTTTGATATCATGGAATTCACAGATGCTGAAAATATTCCTGGCCTTTTAATATTTATTGATTTTCAAAAAGCCTTCGATACCCTACAATGGGACTTTCTTCTTAAATGCCTTGAAGCCTTCAACTTTGGATACGATTTTATACATTGGGTCAAACCCTCGCAATTGCTACTCGTAACAACGTTCAAATTAAAGGTATTAAAATAGGGAATGAAGTGACAAAAGTACTCCAGTTTGCAGATGACACAACAGCAGTTCTCTCAGATATCAAGTCCGCCCTTGTCCTTTTTCAATCTTTGAAACATTTCGAGATTCTATCCTGAAAGTAAACAATTCAAAAACAGAGGGATTATGGATTGGCGCGTTAAAGAACAATGACAGCAAACCCCTTGGCATCAAATGGCCAAAAGAGCCAATAAAGGCCTTAGGAGTCTTCTTCACCTACGACAAAACACTGCTCCATGAAAAAAAATTCAGGGAGAAACTTGTAAGCAGTAAAAAAGTTATAAATATCTGGTCGTCTAGAGGACTCTCACTGTATGGAAAAGTTCCTGTCAAAGCTAATGTGTATTTCTTCATTATTACCAACTCCTAATTATATTATAAAAGAAGCAAATAAACTGTTGTTCAAGTTTTTATGGAAGGGTGTTGAGAGTGAGGAGACTGTCGACAATAAGCAGTTACAAAGAAGGAGGCTTAAAGATGGTGGATTTAGATTCACAGATCAAAGCTCTTAGACTAAGTTGGATGAAGAGAATTTTTACTCCGGGTAGTGGCACATGGAAATCTTATCTTCAGTATATTTTAAACAAAAATGGATGTTTCCTGCTTTTTAACTGTAATATTACAACATGGATTATTTGGAAATCAACTCTCAGTTTTACAGAGAACTATTACAGTGGTGGGCTGAATTTCGTGAAAATTTCGGAGAAGAAAAAAATTGACAATCTATCATTTGGAATAATAAGGAAATATTAATTGACAACAAACCAGTTTACTATAGACAGTATTTCAGATCTGGCATCATTTGTGTAAATAATCTTCACTTCGATGTAGACAACTTAACTTCTTTCAGTAGGATCGCTAAAGAAATAGACGAAAGTAATTTCTTATCGTGGACTGGACTGCGTGATTCAGTGCCACCCAATTTGAGATATCTCCACTCCAGCTCTACTGTCAATTTTTCGAAGCCATCCTTTAAACACTCTAAATGCGTATTAGATGTAACCAAGACCAAATCAAAACACTATTACGCCCTCCTAATTGGTACCAAGGCTCGTCTTCCTAATAATAGTATCAACTTGAAACGTGAATTTAATCTCGAAGAAGAACAACTTGGAAAAGTTTATCTCCTTCCTCATACTGTCACTAGTGAACCTTACTTAAAAGCATTCCAGTACAAAGTGCTAAATTCAATTCTGTACACCAGCGATAAATTGTATAAAATCGGTTATATTGAAAACTGTTATTGCTCTTTCTGCAATCATGAAAAGGAAACTTTGTATCATGTTATGTTTCACTTTCCTCATTCAAGTAAGTTTTGGAAAGCCTTTGAATTATATTTTGTCCAGGTAACAAATAGACAAATAAGTCTCAATCCACGAGATGTTTTTCTTGGAGTCATCTCCTCAAAATGCCCCGTGCTAAATTATTTGATAATCATTGGAAAATTGTATCTGTGGGATTGCAGAAGGAATGGAGTTCTCCCCAACATAACCAGTTTTCTAGCAAAAGTAAACATCAAATTACAAACAGAAAAATACATTAGTACCAAGAACAACATGCTCCAAGAATTTTGTGATAAATGGAACTTTATCGTAGCTAGAGTAAGTTAAACATAATTTGCTGACTACCGGGTACTTCATTATATTATATTTCATCATATTAAAATATAGTAAGCATAGAGATTGTTATTAATTTTTTATAGACATACTAATAAGATTTTCATTTTTAAATTAGTATCTAAGTTAGTAGTGTTGTATTGTAGGTATTGTTGTATAGTAAGGCTGTAATTAAGCATCCTAGTCACTAAGTTTTCAATTAGTTCATAAGACAGTGGCGTTGTATTGTAGGTATTGCTGTATTGTAAGTCTGCAAGTACTGTGGTATTGTATGTGCACTATGTTAATAAATATATTCATTAAAAAAAACAAACAAACAAACAAACAGCTCCCAATTCAGGATGGAAAGAGTCAGTTCCCTAAAATATTTGCTGTGGCTTAAATTTTCAGCAACGACATACGTGTAAATTTGTCATGAAATAATTTACCTTTAACAAACCAAAATATTCTGGGAAAACCGAAAATAGCGTTCAAACTCAGTATTTTGCCAACGCTTTTCGTTGGGAGTCTTTGAAAACAAAGTTGCTGAATGGTGCAAAGTGAACACCAAACACTGTCTCAGTTTTATTTGTTAGTCTTGAAACTGACTTTGTGTTCTTTCCGTTCGAGCAATATTTTAATTCTTATAAACACTAAAAATCGATGTCTCCAAACCTTCTCCAGTGGTAAGAAAGAACACGCATTTATCTTAGTACAAAAATTTCACTCACCCTTCAAGGTAGGCTTGACAGTGATTTTGTAGAGGTTGCTTTCTGGTAAAGACAGTCGATCGGCTTTTGTAGCTTCGGCTTATCATGCGATAACTTGAAGAAAGTTATAGTGTAAATTAGTAGACAGGTGGAGATAAGTCAAATAAGGGAGAGCATTTAGGGTCTGGCAGAATTAATAACGATGTAGCCATTATTTTCTGGCATTTACGATTGGTGGTTAGATATTTTATTGGGAAGTTGAGCACTTCGGTTAAATTTGTGTCAGCTGCGTAGCCATCATACATGACGTTTAAAAAGTTTACTTGAGTTGACGCATCTAAGACAACAGGAAATACAGGTGAGCTTTAAATTGATCAAGATATTCATAACATCTTTTTTTATAATTGTAGTAGTAGCTTGAGCTTATACAAGTTTGTCAAAGATGTCGTGTTCGGTGACATGTGGTAAACACCGTTCATCACACACTGTTCATGTCATCAGTAGCGAGTGCAGACCTTCTCGTAAGGGCATTCGCTTAGGTGTTTAATCCTTTAAGGCCCAGTGTCCGATATATCGGACGACAGACAGGCCTATCGCTTTCAAGATTGTCCACGCTCTCAAATTTAGACTTGATTATTATGGTCTATTCATAGTGTCAACCCGAGTAACTGTGTTTACGCTTTACGAGCCAATACACTGGGAATAACCTTCGTTTCCCGTTCCATATCATTATTTCAATACCAGAAATGGGCGACATTTTACTCCTGCGAGATTGCACGCTAGACACGCTAGTTTCCAAGATGGCGGCTTTCGAGCGAAGGCGTCGAGAGCGACTAAATTAAGGCAATTCTTTACACCAGCGGGCTTATGCAAAAAAGCTTGGTTTCTAAGTCAAAACTGAATAATGTCAATGATGGCAAGCGAGTATGGAGAACGAGCAGAAACTCTACTTTATTTCTTGCCTTCGACCATTCTCAGAGGAGTGCTTTGCTCAATGAAGCCTAACATCGACTGGCTGCGAATTTTGCACTCTTTTGTTGTGATTTTGTCTGGGCTTATCCTTCACAAAACCGGTTGAAAGTGGCTACTTTAGAAAGCCCATTATCTAGTAATATTACTCAAATATGCGGATAATTGTCAGAAAAAGGAAATACATTGCAAAATTTGTATTAAAGGTGAGTAATTTTACTAAAATCTGACTAAAATGGTGACTGCATAGGGGTCAGTAGCCGAAGTTTTTCAATTAAAAATTGTCCAAAGATTTTTAACATTTTCAGTCTAAAAAGCAACACAAAACACTCCCTTAAAGCTTATATTTTATATGTGACGTGCGGAAAATAAGTAGCATTGCCGTACCGGTAAATTTATCTGAAGTTTCCTGTTGAAATTCATACATTCTTTAGTAACTCCGGCGGCCATTTTAAAGGCCGCGTGACGCATGAATAAATTATCTTCTGATAAATGTGATGCGGATTTCTGGTAATGTGTTTTCAAGCAAAACCAAGAAGGGTCGTTTTATGCGCCCTGGACCAAAGCTTAAAAACACACATCTTTCCTTTCAATTCTCTAATCCAAAATCTCCAATTTTGCCTCTCACGCCTATAACGAGTTGAGCATCAGCGCTAGCCATTTGATTCGAGCAATTTTTGAAAGCCTCTGTTTTTCTCTTTTGCGCACGGATTGCATTCTGGGAGTTTTGGATACCACGACGAAATGGAAGTCCCGCCATCCTCATTTTATAGAATTTTCATGAGTGTCAAGCCATCCGGAACTACTAGCAAAATATGGTACGCGTTGTGTTCTTTGCAAGTTAAATCTCGCAAAAATTGCGTTGCTAGGTCCAAGAATCTAACTCAAAACAGCTAGAGAGACGAATTTCACTTCTGAGCTGCCATGACTCGACACGACCGCTTTTGGCGTCCCACCCGTTGTGAAATTATCTCTCACCTCTGCAAGCCCGGGAGCTTCTGCAGTGAAAAATGGCTCGAAAACACATTTTCTGAAACCGAGTACCTACCGATTACAACTCGTTACGGTCGCGAGCAAAACAACAACAGTTCAAATTGGTGACGTCACAATAAAACTTGAGTCTTCGGTATTCCAGAGCAGCAAACGTTTCAAGGGAGACCTTCATATAGGACATCTAGGTCCCTTTCAATTATTTGCATCGAGAAAATTGCCGAAAGAGTTCAAAGAATTTGGGCCTTAAAGGGGTAAAGTAAGTTCAATTATGTAAAATCAAAATTGACTGAAAAGGACTGATTTAAAAGTCTCATAATTAACAAGATGACCCTTTAAGTTCTATTTTCTTTGGAAAGTATTAAAAAATCAATCAATCAATCAATCAATCAATAAATGAATGAATGGATGGATGGATGGATGGATGGGTGGATAGATGGACGGTTGGATGGATAGATGGATGAATGAATGAATGAATGAATGAATGAATGAATTGTGGAGTTGTCAGGGCATCTCATTCATTCATTCATTCATCTCATGGCATCTCTTCAACTACCGCTGACTGTCGAGGTTAGTTGTTTTAGCTCAAACAAGGTGTGTACATAAAATTCGACTGATAATGACAATAAAATCTGGATAATTAGACACTACGGTTGTTGATAAGTTTCAACCCAAATAACTCGACAAGGTCTCCTTTGCCTTTCGAATATATCAACTTGGTTTACTATTATTATTATTATTATTGTTGTTGTTGTTGTTGTTGTTGTTAGTTTCCAGCACAACAGGTGGATTGGCGGTGGAGCTAATTGCTACAAAGAAGGGCGAAAGCTATGCGACTATCATGTCATACATCAGGGCAAGAGTGTCCTTTGCGCTGCTGAGATCAGCATTACTTTGCTTAAGAGGTTCGCCAGTTTCTAAGAGAGTCCATTTAGAATTGTCGGACATTAACTTAGATATTGAAAAAGGACATCTAAATATTCGTTAAGTCATTGAGATTCCCCTCAAAGCCTTAAATAAATTAAAACTACAACTAAACAGTGCCTATCCAATAGATAAATTATCTTCCCCATAACCTTAATGTATAAATTAACCTGATTACTAGGTCAGCAGTGTTTTTTTTATACCGTGCCGCTTCTCCCCATCCCCCACCCCCATCGCAGAGCTGTAAAGTATAACTCAGGTTGGAGTGGGAAGGAAGAGGTCCTTGGGCTGACTTTGAACATTCACATAAACT
The DNA here is from genome assembly GCA_016490735.1 of Pachyseris speciosa. Taxonomy (NCBI): domain Eukaryota; kingdom Metazoa; phylum Cnidaria; class Anthozoa; order Scleractinia; family Pachyseridae; genus Pachyseris; species Pachyseris speciosa. The sequence goes on along the minus strand of JAEMWC010000307.1, from coordinate 49,757 downwards.
CTTTCTCAGATACTGAGTCGATTGTTACCAAACGTAAGGACATTATTATGTATGTATCTGGAGAAAATGCATGCATGAAAATGAATTGCATGAAATTTAAATGTTTGGGTTGACGTTTACATGGCAACAGGGTTTGATAAGAACGGATTTTTTTATATTTGCCTTCTTAGCATCCATTAAATTATTCGAAGTCTTAAAATAAAACTATAAACTCACAGAACACTCATTTTCGAGGAAAATAATACTGAACAACATAAACATCAGGAGGGCAGAGAAAATGAAGAGAAGAAGACTCGGAAGCTGCGCCCCGAGAAAATACTAGATATTCCATAAAGGATGATGCGAGTGTCTCACAGACATTGTGAAACTTATAAACCAAACAGTGTCACTCTCGATTTTGTTATTATTAATTTTACTCTAAAAGAAAGCCATCATTACGCTGGGTAGTGCCATCTTTTAAGCCTTCCTTGGTTTGAAAAAGTTAATTAAAAGCAAATATTAACATCTGCCAAAAACTGTTATGTTCGTTAGGCTTACCGGACATTAGACGGTTCTGCAAAGAATACAACTAATTACGAGACATTGTTGTTGACAGAATATGCCTGAGTCAGTTGGAACGATGTAGTCTTATTGGCAGCAGTCAAAGGTATCGCGGCTCGTGTAAATACTTGGAATTCATTATGCAAAGCTGTCGATGTAAGTTTTTTTAAGCATCATTGCCCAGTTTCATACTGTGAGGTACTGGGTCTAGCGCGGACTTTCGCGGACAAATAAAAAAAAAAACATGGCTTCGGCCACAAAGTCGCACTGGAGTTGTGCCTCCTTTTGTATTTGAAACAATAAGCTCATGATAAGGACGCCTTTTCCTTCGCAACAGCGGACGCCGTGTTGGTTTTGTTTTTAAATTTGTCCGCGAAAGCCGAACTCTTGATTACAAGAAGGCGTTTGATCTGGTCGACCATAAATTACTACTGTTAAAATTAAGGGCCCTTGGAGTGGATGAGAGGAGGTTACCCCTATTCCGTGACTATGTTAAAAAGCAAAACAAAAATATTGAGGTAGGTTTTTTTTTAAATAATCTTTAATACTTTGTGGAAAAAAAGAACCTGCAACGTTAGTTTGCATCTATAAATTTTTAAAACCAAACATTTCTTAACATCTTAGAACAATACCTAAGGACAGGTCTGTTTCCCCGTTCAACTGTAGGCTACTTAGTTATGGTTTAGAGCCACTAGAAATTGGTGGAGAAACCTGGTGAATGCTATTTTGAATCAGTATCCGACATCAGATATATAGTCATCACTTCATAATGAATGCAATTTCAGTTATCCAAAGCCTCCCATGAGACAATTGGAAATCAGAAATTGTGTATCCTCTGGATATATGTATGCCTAAAACAAATTATGAAAGAAAGATACATGGAAATCAATAAAAATATTTAGATAATATGCATTAAGACGAAGATATTTCTTTTGATCAGTTACTTCTTGACCTTACTATCGCAAAAAACTGCTTGCTGACATTAAGCCATCAATCAATGCACCTACAGTGTTTTCAAAAAGAAATCCAGCTGCTCTTCTGGCCAGGCAAGTGCAAGACTAAGCAACTTGATAATAAAATATTGGGCATTTGGTTGATATCACTATCAAGGTAATTAACAATGTAGTATGAGGATTTAAGGTAATGATTCACCAAAGCAAAAGTTTTGGAAATCCATGTTAGCCATCTTAAATTGATTTTCTATTTTGCAAGAAAGGTAAGGACTAGTCTCACATTTCTCCATGTACATCTGAAATTGCACAACATACTTCATCAAACATCAAAAATCCCATTAAACGTTAGTGCCAAATGTCATCCAAACATACCACAAGATTGGTGTGACCAGCTATGAATAAAATTAATTGAAAGACTGCATGCAGGAGAAGGAAGTCCTAAGGATGTGTACATTGATGAGAAAGAGCTTACTTTAAGTTTAATTTTAAGTTTTAAGTTTTAATAATACTTTGTCATGCGAATACATCTAAGTTCATACAAAAAAAAGTGCATGACTGGAGAATAATAGGGAGAAAGTAAATTCCCATACAAAGAATATTATATAATACAGTAATAGACACGTATAAGAACCTGGGTTTTGAGAACCTGTTAGGCTAAAATTTTCATTTTAAGACCCCTCCACATAAGAGCCTATTAACCCATTGACTACTGGCTGTTTTTACATTTTCGGAGTGATTTTCCACCTATAAACGATGAATAGCAA
>JAEMWC010000307.1:35000-42500 GCA_016490735.1 Pachyseris speciosa | reverse complement strand
CCACACCGTTTAGAGCAGTCAACAGGAATTACTGAGGCAGCAATCACTCGGAACGCGACAGAGCTGAATGATAGCGCCATTTCCCACAAAATCTTTCCTTGGCTGACACAAAACGCTAAAGAGCTTTGATAGTTTTACTGGTACTTCCATGCCTTCCGAAGAACCTTCTTCAATTAATGATTCTCAGTGGCAAAGCGTCATACGGTTAACGAAGAAAGCGCTTGCCAAACCACTCCAGCATTTCTCTCGCAGACCCGTCCACTATAAATTTTATCAAGGCCAGCCCAGCCAGTCAACCCATTTCGGTGTTTTTAACATCCAAACGCTGATTCTTACCGGTTAAAACGAAACTTAATATTGTTGTTTACAGGCCGCTTTCGACGAAGATCTCTAAAACGTTTTTCAAATGACGAGTGAAGCGCGCTGGTCTTTGACATTTTTGACAGCATTTTGACAACTTTATGTCAGATTTTGAGACGTGCACATGCATATGCAATTGATCGGATTTTTTTTTAACTCGAGCTTGAGTTTCCGCCTTTAATCCTTAATTTTACGAGGAATCATTGCGATTACGTGTTTAGAAGATAAGGGCAAAAGTTTCTTAACGCTATTGAGGCACCAAGGTCGAAAAACAGTCAGCCAAGCCGAGTAAAAACACTCGTTCGCTTTCAAAGAAAACAACTTAACAAAACAAACAAACAATCAACTACTTCTTTGCGTCCAAAACGAGTACAGATGATTGTTATTTCTATCCATTCGAGAGAAAAATTCAAGTTTCATTCCTGAACAAAAGTAACAACGATTAAACCAAATGTTAAGCTTCTATTTATTTAATTTACCTCACTGTCCTGCGCTGCGTTGTAGAGGTTCTACCACTTGAAAATACGTAAGCTTCAGTAAAGTAAAAACAAGCATCCCCAAAAATAGCAAACGGTTTGTCCAAAGAAAGAGCTTCTTTCACAGAGTTTGAGCTACTCATTCTTCCCATTAATACTGGTGAACTGTTAAGTGACTTTTCTTGGTGAGATGCAAGATGCCGCGGTGAAGTGAAAGCCCTTGAAGCGTTGAATTCTACTGTTTTCAACCGCACAATCGATCCAGGTTTGAAGCTTTTCCTGAGAAAAATCTTTCGTCCTTCCTTTCATCACATGAAAATTCACCTTCCGGAGTATCTTTTTACAAGTTCTTGATTTTTATGCTTTTTACGCGAAAGACAAACTTTGAGCGAAGAAGATGAAGTTGTTTTGCTCAAAATAAAGAAACCAACTGAATGTGAAATTACGAGCCGCAGAAAGCGCGCGAAAAATTTAAAAGCGTCGATTTGGTTTCGGTGTTCCACACCTGGCTTGAGCCTGCGATCCAATCGAAAGCAAGTACCTGGTCAGCGGTCAACTTCAAAATAACAGATGACCTCGATGAGGTCTTAACTTGAGACCGCGATATGGTCACGTGACACTGGTCAGCAGATCCAGTTCTCTCAAGATTTTGAAGTTAGTAATGGCGGACAATAAATATAAATACTTCAGTCAAAATAAAAAAAACTGACTTCTCCAAATTAAAGCTTGATATTTCGCGAGTCGGTTGTTAAGCAAACACACTTTCTAAATTTGAAGAAAAAAGACGAGGGATTTTTTTGATCGTAGTAGCACCTTGTAACTGAACATCCATCTTATACAAGCATAAAGAGTTTCCCGTTTTCGGTGTCATGCAATGCATTATGGGATAGGCTCTCCCGAAAAGTGAGCACCAAGTGAATATCTCCTGTTTCAGAATACTCAGATTGCGTTTGTTTACCATGTATCTTGGCTTCTTTCTCCGTCTTTAATTCATCTGCTAGCAACCCTAATCAACAAAGTACGTCTAAAGATTCAAGTGTGCAGCTTTGTGAATAATTTTGAGAGAAAAAAATTACATTTAAAGTCATGATTTCAGGCCAATAATTTAATTTTGTGACTTAAATGAGTTCTGAGGAGTCTGGTCTTAACTTACGACGAAGTTAACTGTTGGCGTTCTGACGCTCTAAAGCTTTATTACCGTAAACGGGGCTTGAAAGTTTCGGGGAGCAAGCAAGAACTGGTTGCTTGTGTGTTTGCAGCCACGGAAATGGGAATTCATGTCTTGAGGAAAGGATTGAAACCACTGCGAACGAGTGTTAGATTCGGGAAATGGATCTTCGTTGCCAGGTCCACCTACTCTGAAAGACTGACTTTATGAAAGTGATGCTATAACATCCTGGCTACCGGTTTTTCTTTGGACTGAGTCCAGGCTTTTCCTTTCCTTATTTCCCTGTTGATATTCTCCGTCCATCGTTTTCTTCCTTCGCTATCCTTTTTCTCCATGGGATAAGGAAACAGCCTCAATGGTGGCTGGCAATCGCTCGGCTGTGCCCCGTTCAAACAAGCATGAACAGTGCAGGTTTGTTTGGCCCATTTATTCAACCTTTACCCGCTGCGGGGACAGCCAGCAACTACACAATTCCGGTGCCATACCTAGAGAAGAAATCAAAACAGAAATATGATTACACACGTGAAACATTTCACGAGCAAACGTCCCGCTCGAAACTCATCTAGTTTTATCGCAGTATTTCCGCAAGAAAGGCGTGAAAAGCAAGCAAAATGGCTTCACTCACCAGTTTACAGGATTGCTGACCAATACGAGAGGTGTTCAGGTCGTATTCCAGTAGAAAAACGCAGTATAAATAGGAGATAAACAGACGCGAATATGAAAGAGTATGAAGACATTCGAAAGTCGGCGCTCACTTTTCTGGAGAGACTATCCCATAATACAGTGCGTAACAACCGGAAGCGCTAATCTCTTGATGCTTGTATAGCCAACTGACAGCTGTCAAAACAAGGTATCTGCTGACCAGTGTCACGTGACCATATCGCGGGCTCAAGTTAAGACCTCATCGAGGTCAGCTATTTTTTTAACCGCTGACCAGGTACTTGCTTTCGATTGGATCGCAGGCTGAAGCCAGGTGTGGAACACCTAAACGAAATCGAGGCTTAATTTTTCGTGCGCTATCTTCGTAATTTCACATTCAGTTGGTTTCTTCATATTCAGCAAAGCAATTTCATCTTCTTCGATCGAAGTTTGTCTTTGAATTCGCGTAAAAAGCATAAAAATTAAGAACCTTTCAAAAAGATACTGCGGAAGGTGAATTTTCAAGTGATAAAAAGAATAGCGAGACATTTTACTCAGGAAAAGCTTCAAACTTGGATTGAAAACAAAATAATTCAACGCTTTAAGGGCTTTAACTTTACCGCGGCATCTTGCATCTCACCAAGAAAAGTCACTTAACTGTTCACCGGCATTAACGGGGAGGAATGAGTAGCTCAAACTCTGTGGAAGAAGCTCTTTCTTTGGACAAGCCGTTTGCTATTTTTGCGGATGCTTGCTTTTACTTTACTTAAGCTTACGTATTTTCAAGTGCTAGAAACCTCTACAACACAGGACAGTGAGGTAAATTAAATAAATCGAAGCTTAACATTTGGTTTAATCGTTGTTACTTTTTTTCAGGAATGAAACTTGTATTTTCTCTCTCTGTACTAGTTTTGGACGCAAAGAAGTAGTTGAATTGTTTGTTTGTTTTGTTACGTTGTTTTCTTTGCAAGCGAACGGTGTTTTTACTGTGCTTCGCTGACTGTTTTTCGACCTCGGTGCCTCATGAGCGTTAAGAAACTTTTGCCATTATCTTATTAACACGTAATCGCAATGAGTCCTCTTAAAATTAAGGATTAAAGCCCCGGCTAAACGATCACACATTTTCATCCAATATCATCAGTTGTCAAACATAACGTTGGGTGGGTAAACGCACAAACATTGTTTGACCAAAACTAGACAGAGTGAGTCCACAGAACGATTTTTTGCGTATTATCGCTGATATTTCGACTTTAGGTGGTTCATTTGGTTGCTTTTTACCGGCTGTGCACGTTTTGTTGGTTGGGTTGGCTTAACGATCAAACATTTCTTCGTAATGCAAAATGTTGGATGAAAATGTTTGATCTAGAACAAACATGGAAAGTCATTTAAGAATAAATGCAATGCCGTCGAGAGAGGTGGCTAAACGTTCAAACACGATGTTGGATGAAAATGTTTGATCGTTTTTTTTTTAATGAAATATTTTTCGAACAAACATACGCGTCGTTTATTGTTTTCTTGCAATGTTTTAATGTTTTGAGGTTTTTGAACCGCGGTCAATTCCTGTTTACCGCTCTAAACATAAAATATTGGCGCAAGGAAAGCCATGCGAAGTTGCTTAACACCAGGAAAAACAATTTTAATGGTGGAGCTCGGCTTTTAGGTTTGGCTATATCTATATATTATATATGAACTACGGATTAAAGAACTCTACTAGGACTCCACTAAGACTCACAGAACATATGTGACGATATGTGAATTGCATCGTCCGACCCAAACTGGAGTACGCAAGTGCCTCGTGGGACCCACACTATAAAAAAGATATTTTAACTTTGGAGAGAGTCCAAAGAAAAGCTGCTCGTTTTTGCCTTCAAAACTTCAACAAAACAGCAAGTGTGACTGACATGTTATCTGATCTGAAATGGGATACATTAGAAACAAGACGAAAGAAAAACAGATTGACTTTAATGTACAAATTTAGTCATAATCTAGTAGACATAAACACAGAAGAACACTTAATACCACACAGTGAATTAAGAACCATGCTTTTAAGTATAGAATGCCAAAAGTTTCTAAGGATGTCTTTAAGTTTTCCTTTTTTCCTAGATCAATAACAGAGTGGAACTCGCTGCCCGCTGACCTTGTGAATTGCAAGTCGTTATCTGATTTTAAGTCAAATTTAGGAAAGCACGTGAAATAAGTGATCTAAATTATGATTTTGAGTTATCATTTATTTATCTTGTTATTTGACATATTTACTTTTATTCAACTTATAATTAGAATTAGATTTTATATGCATATATGTATTTTATTTTAGCTTTCATTACAGTTGATGTGATGTCTTACGGGATTTTATCGACTTAATAAATGTAGATGTAGATTGCCATCGCAGTTGTGAAATAATTGCGAAAAGAATGCCGGCAAGAAAAGGCAAAAACAAATAAAGAAAGAATAGAAACGAAACATGTAATGCTTACAATATTTTTTAAGCTTTCTTTCCCGAACTGCCAAGCTGTATTCACAACAGATTATCAGTGTCACTCCAGCATTGAACGCCTTCCAAAACAATTTGTGTTTTTCCAAAATTGGTCTTATTGTTGTTGATAAGCATATCATTTTGATTGCAATTTTTTTAGCTTGGAATAATTATCGCATTATTGCGGACACTTCATAAATCCAGAGAAAAAAAGCAAATATATATATATATTATATAAAAAGCAGCTCTGCAGCAATTGACTGAAATAGACTGACAAGAACAATGCACTCTTATTTTCATTGAAATAAACCTCAAATAAATCCTGCATACTGGCACAGAAATTCTGCAGCCCAAAATCGACTGGCACAGAAATTCCACGGCCCATAATTGACTGGTGCCGCAGAATTTCTGCAGCACCAGCCAGTAATGGGCCGCAGAATTTCTGCGGCACCAGATATTCTGCGGCCCATTACTGACTGGTGCCGCAGAAATTCTGCGGCCCATTACTGGCTGGTGCCGCAGAAATTCTGTGGCTCATTACCAACTAGCACCACAGAAATTCTGCGGCCCATTACTGCTTGGTGCTGCAGAAATTCTGTGGCTCATTACCAACTAGCACCACAGAAATTCTGCGGCCCACTACTACCTGGTGCCGCAGAAATTCCCTCATTACCCACTGGTCTTGCCATCAAACAAAGCTGAAGTACCACAATAATTGATTCACGCACTGTATAGTTTAATAGGAAATATAATTATACAGAATGTGAGGGCAAAAGTCTTGATTACGGCAATGAAGAAGTAACCATAGCAAGGTTTAACAACACATACAATAAGCACCAGTGGCTATCTGTCACAGTTTGGGCACTACATGATTGTAAACTATGTTAAAATGAGCCGGCATAAACGGTTTCAGCTTATCTGAATAGACCTTTTCACAGTAAAATTTATATATACCTGGGCTAAAAAGCAGATTACGAACGGAGGGAAAGCATTTCAACAGACAAAAGCTTGGCAACCTACATGATATTGCTTTAAAATAGTTTGGTCTGAGCCCATGAATTGCACATGTGTATGAAACATTGTTTTTCCATCTCTTTTTCTTCTTCAAAACAGTTGGTAGGACATGCTCAAAATAATTAAAACAATCTTCAACCAGTCATGTATAGCACTTCGTTGAAGGGTATTCCGCAAAAGGGCTGTTATCAGTATATTTTTGACCTTAAAATCCAAATCTCTCTTATTTGCTCTACTTTGGTTATGGTGTCAAAATGAAGTTGCGCACTTATTTTGTGATTTAAAGGCCTGGATTCAGCAAAAATTAGCATATGAATTTTGCCTAAAAGTGAACCAACTCAAAACAAAAGAAATCAACCATTCTTCAGATCGTTTTGTTTCTGTTTATTGAGTTTTGGGCATAAGTCATAAGTGAATCCTTTGGATCCTATCTAATCGAAAGAAGAGTATACAGAACTTCATTTCTGACACCCTTTCCAGTCCGTATGCCAAAGTACCTGGTAAGTTGGATGTGTTGGAAAAAAGTGATATACGCTCCTTTTGCATAACACTCTTCAGTTGTTCGTCTTTCTTAGAGCTGCATACTTATTTTTCAGAAATGTTTTGGTAGATGGCATTAACTTGCTATCTTCTGAGAGGTGAAAACCACAGCAAATAATACATGATTTTGGCAAATCCTCAAGCCAAGGCTCTGCTTTTCTTCGTGGGAGGTGTTGGGGAGACCATCTAGAGTGTGTTGAATAGGGGTCAGCAAATTCGTCGATCCGTGCTAAATTTGCGCAAAATCCGCCAATCCGCTGATATTTTTACAATAATATCCGAATCCGTAGAGACAAGAAAGCCAACTAGGCACGTCACGAAAAGTTACACGCAAGCGCGAGACGCGAAACGAAGAAAGGAAAGACATCCTCGCACTTGCGCGCGTTGCCATCGCTCTAAGATTAAAATGTTTGCTCCTGACATTTCAAACCTGATGTCATTAGGACAGCTTGCATTGTTTGTATTTGGGTTACGTTTTAGGTCTTTTCGAATCAATTTGAGGACAGGTTCCTACAGGTCTTTGAAACGTCAAGTTACCATGTTTAAAAGAGGGTAGCGAAATGTAAGTTTTAATTCCCACCATGACCACTGTTTTGTAATCATTAAAGAAATCCAATCTAATGACAACAGAAGTCTCGTAGTATAATACATAACAATCCGTTTTAACCTCATATGCTCGCGTAGTTTCACTACCCTTTTCCAGTTGCTGGAATCGACGGAGCACCGGAACTTGTTTTTATGAAGGAAGTCATCGCCTTTGGCACTTTGGTAAAAAAAAAAAAAGCGACATAATTGATGGTCTTTGTCTCCATGTTGACCGTGCCGATGGT
>JAEMWC010000307.1:0-27500 GCA_016490735.1 Pachyseris speciosa | reverse complement strand
TTATTTTGGTTGTTTCGCTTTAACTCTTGGTATCACAACAATTGTTCTTAGAATTTGTGTCAGAGTATTCCTGAAATGACTCTGGGATAAGTTTTGTAACTTAATTAACGCGAATCATCTGCGCTTTCTTCTATTTCCTTCACTAACAAATTTAGACTTTGTTTGGCGATAATTTTGCTTACTTCAAACTCAATTTTCCTTTGATTAATTTCACCTGATTACTATTAACTTTTTCCATATAGGCGTTGTTTTCCTATATCAGCTTTCTCTAAGTTTTCAATACGCACGCCATATTCTCAAATGAATAAGTCAATAATGTACAGAACACAAATGAGGTGCCGATAATTTAAGTAGAAGCTCTATTAACGCCCACTCTTCTTGGGGGAAGGGGGAGGCGGGGGGGGGGGGGGGTTAATCAAACAACTACAGTGAATACTTTATCATGTATTTCGAGTGTATATATTTGGTAAAAAAAAAAACCCAAACAACTGGGCCGCATGAAATGGATTTCGTAATAGGGAATAAGAGGGACTAAATTTGAAATCTCTTCTCCCAAAAGGGAGGGAAGTGGGGAGGAGGTAGGTTATTACAAGGGGGTGGGGGGGGGGGGGGTTCGAAAAGCGACTTCCAAAGTTTTGGGGGCTTATAGAATGGGGGCTTAATAGAACTTTGACGGTATCTAATTATCCATGTACCGTTCAAAGTCTTAGGGTATCTTTTTGCATCTTATTGATGTCATTTTTACCAAGCTTCTGGTCAAGGAAACAACGAACACGCTACAGAATAGACTTAACAGCATCTGTCTTCCCTGTCCAATCACAGGCGTCTTGATAGGGCTAACTAAGCAATATTGCTAGTCCGTAATTCCTACTGGCCATTAGCGAATTTCTCAATGGGTATTCTGCACGTCACAGACACCAAATGAGCAAGCTACAAATTGATTATTTTTTTAGCTAAATTTCGGGTAGAAGACAATTCGTAAGTCATCTTCACACTCAAAAGGCTACTTGGTAATTTGCACTGAACGTTTCCATGCTTTTAAAGTCCTGAAAAGGATACGATCATAGTGAAAGTACACCATTATACGTACAGTCGTCGGCAAGTAAACTCGGCACGTAAACTCGCCGGTTCCGAATAAAACTGACAAAGTTTGAAACACTTTACAATCACTCCAGAATCAGTGTATTCCAAAAAAAAACAGGCTTATGTGATTGGTGAAACTGTTACTTAACTTTGAAGGTTAGTTCACGTTAGTTCTTTACAATGTACATATAGCGCGAGATGCAACATTTTGCGCAGGGTGAACGTTTTGTTTCCAAGGCGGGCGGATCGTTCCAATAATATCGAAGATCCAAGGTTTGTATTTCTTTGGTGTTAAATGCTGTGCTACATGGCCACATCATTGCTACCATCGCTTGTTATTGCGACGGTGGAGTCGCCACGTGTTGTCTTTGAGGGTGGGCTGTTTGGTGGAGACTTGTCGTCTTTGACGCTCATCCACGAAAGAGATAAGTTTGTAAGTCCTCTTTCTTTATACCTCGGGCTACGTGGTAACGTATAAGCGCTTGAACGACCCCTTGACACGATCCTCCACATGCTGGTACTTGTGTTGTTGAGATTGTAGTCGTTATCCGTTGATGATCGCGAGGCCCTCCGTAGATAATGGCGGAAACAAGGGCAACAGGCAAACATAGTAAAAAGCTCCTTGCGAAATTTGGAATTCAGCAGGATGTAGAGGCATGGGTTGATGGCACTGTTAGCATGGGCTAACCAACTGAAAAAAGACTGAGCCTCCACGGTCAATAAGTGTTTTAGATCACGGCGTACAAACCAAAAGTAGTGAGCGACATAGACAGGAAACCAGCACAGCGCAAACACCACGCATATGATAACCAACAAACGCACCACTTTGCGTTTAGATTTTTCAGCCGCTGCTCGGTTTCTATCTGTCACGTTTCCTGGAATTTTACGCAGCCATAATTTGCGACAAATCAAGGAGTAAACGATGATCGTTATCAGAAGAGGTAATGCGTACAACACGACAAAAACAACGCTGTGGAAGATCCTCAACACGCGATATGTTTCAGCAAAGGTTGGATCGTTTGGATCTTCCCATGGCCACACCTGCGTACAAAAATACCCGCTCTCGTCTGGAAAATACTCCACTCGGTACAAGACAACATATGGGATCATCAACACAGTGGACGAGATCCAAATGACTGCTGACAATACTTTTGGTTTTCGGAAGACCTTCTCTTTCAAGGGATAAAAGATGGCGTAAAATCGTTCAACTGAAATAAACACCATCGCAAAAACAGTTGCTGCAATGGAAACGGGGATAGAATAGAAAAACACTTTGCACGTGATGTTACCCATCGTGCCTCCAATCCACCGAGTATCACGGTAAAAGTAGGCGACAGAAAACGGCATCACTGTAAAAGTTAAAAGCAGATCTGCAACGGCCATGTTGGCAATGAACAGGTTCGTTATACTGGAAGACGAAGACTTCCTTAAGACCACGGCCAAGCCAAATGAATTGCCAACAAGAGCAACAAGAAAAATTACGACGTATGCTACTGCCATGCCAATCTTGAACTCTGATGAAAAGCCACCGGGCTGTGCAGGCGCATCAGAGAGAGATGTGGTCTGAGTGACGTTTATACCTAAAAATCGAATTAGAGAGTCATAAATGGGACTGAAACACTTCACCGCAGTGCACTGATCGATCCCACTACATTTATTGTAGTTACCTCCGTAAAGATCATTAATTCTTGCCATTTAGTTTTACTAAGGTATTTTAATTCGAGTTAGAGAGTCATAAATGGAAATGAACCACTTCACCACAATCTATATCCGGCATTGATCGATCCCACTGACTACAACAAAAACCTAGTAGCCTGTTTTAACTTATCAGTTGCATGTCTGTGCTTGACGTGTCTTCTTCACAGTTTATTGGAGCGAGGCATTGACTTCAAATACCCAAACCGAGCGCTTGATTTATTGCTTTAATCTTGAATGTAGTGATACCCTACCCTGGCTCCAGAGGCCCGTTGAAAGAAAATAAATATCCCTGAAAAGCCAAAATAGAACGCGAGAGACTTCGCCACGCAAATTCCCTACTTCAAACGAAAAAAATTACCTCTGGCACCCAGGGTAGTGATTAAAATATTCACAAGAATAAAGAAGGAATGTTAAATGAAGACTCAAGACTCGAAAAATGCGATAATTGTGGAAACTAAGCTCGAGGGAAGTGGGTTCTACAATAGCGTTCACTTGTTAATTTGCATGCAGGTTTTCGTGGTGTGCAATACATTTTGCATTGGGTGAATAGACGGCCCTTAATACTCTTGGCACTCTTGGATGAAGTATGATTTGAACTGTCCGCAACGAAATATCAGGCATTTTTGTTGGTTAATTTCATAGTATGCAGATCTAACTGTTTTGGATGAATTCGGGACACCAATCGTTTACTTCCGTAAAGATCATTCTCGTCATATAGTTTTTACTAAGGTATGTTACTGATCCATGTCTACTACAACGTTGAATGGTTTGTCCTACGATCTTGTTAATTTTAAACTGGTTTGATCTGGATGATTAATTTAGGAGACTCTCTCGTCAGTTGCACGGCTAGTCTATTAATTGATCCATACCTTTAACAAGTCCCGTTGTGTTATTATTCATTGTGTTCCTTGGGCCTCGAAGATTCTGTAGTAACAAAAAATATATTTTCAGAAACTAAATAATTCAATAGGTACGTACCCAAGAAAGCGTTCGAATTCATGTACGCAGTTTTTAAAGAAACTCCACAAGTTACAGCTGTACCGGGGTTGGGAACCTTAGTCTTCATTAAATATGGCACTTCACACCGTACATTGTTAAATAGATCCAAGATCTGTCGACCCGATTGTTACCTAACTGTGACCCCAACGAAATGGGCCGGGATCTATGGTAACAAGGCAGACTCTAAAGGTGGCCGGCCTTGGCCGAATTAGATAGAGATCGATCGCGAAATTAAAAAGGTTCGCGGTAATTAGCAAGAATATAGTTATTTATTGTGTGGAAGGCACAGATATTCCATATTTGTGATTTTACTTCATTTTGTGTCCACCTTCTGACATCACAATTCCTCTTATTTGCATAAATCATAATCTTGAATAACTCGGCAACCAAGAATGCTATCACAATAAAATAAACGCCGTTCTTCGTCATTTTGAAAGCTCCTTCGAACAAGCTAATGAAAAATGTGTCATATGCACTTTAAGGATTTGTATGGGAATCCCGGTAAATAGATTCTAGAACATAATTGTACGCAAAAGGTCTCAATAAAAGAGCCGTACCTTACTTTTCATGGTGTTTGGCGACTTATTGAAAAACGTACGGGAAACGAATAAATCACCAAAATCGGGCTAGATCAGGAAAATAACCACACAGGAAGCAAGAAACACACCATGAAAATAAGGTACGGCTCTTTTATTGAGACCTTTTAATTTAATTTGCGTACAATCAATTTCTAGAATCTACTTACTGGGATTCCCATTCAAATCCTTATAATTGCAGCCGTCTTTCACCTTTCACTTGGTGTTATTTGACATAAACATGTTTAGTAAGTGATACTACACGTTGTGGAGAAATTATTTTAAGTGAGCCAAAACGTCTGGTCAATCAGTAAAAACAACAACTGTGGACTAAGTCCTCCGTACTGAAATCAACTAGTCGCTTGGGCTGCAAACAATGCTACGGTAGGTGCTTGCGCGTGTACACGTAACGGTTAACGGCAGTCAGCAAAGCGCATGAGCAAATGGCGATCTTTTAGAATCCAGATTTTGAAATGCGCGAAAACGCGCGTGGAAATTGCTCAACTCAAGAAAGCAAGCCCGGTGACCCTCTTTGTTATTGCTTCAAATTTTTATTTTTGTCGTAATGAGAAGAAACGTCACACAAAATTCAAGTAAATTCTACCCGAGAAATTTTGCACTACTAACAAATTGCCTTTTCTCCCGCTTATAAAAAATCCGCTTGATAGAAATTTTTTAAAAACATTTTGCAGTTTCCTTTTCAAGTGGCAAAAGTAATCCCATAAAAAAATAGGGGGTCACCAAGCTAATTTTTAAATTATAAGTGCCAGAAGTTTAAATGCAGCTCTTCAATAACCCTCGCGTATCGTTGCCATGGTAACATCTGATGACGTAATAATAGTTATTTTTGGTCAACAACTAAATGTATAATTTAATCGTTCAAAAGTTTTCTTACGGCCTCAGTTTGCCTTTTTGTTTTTTCTCTCAAAGTTTACGTCGTGAAAAAGTTGAAAACTTGTACCAGCTACCTTAAACAGTGGGGATCCATTAATACAAGGCTGGTGGTTATGTTTACCAAAGATTGCGCCACCTGCAAACGGTCATGCAGCTTTTCAGTTTCTAACAAGCTAAAGAGTCGCTGTTATTAAAAAAAGTGTATGGAAAGTTCAGGGTCCAGTTGTTCAAGGCCCAGGATTCTTAAAAACCTATATATGAAAGGGAATTATTTGACCTTTCGAGAACTTCTGCCAAGCGTTCAGTTGCATATGTTGTAGTTCAATTTTCATCCTTGGTTCAATTTTTATTTTCTTTTGTTCTTGTGTATGGTAATGTGTGGTAATGAGTACAAAACAAAGGAAAATAAAAATTAAACCAAGGATAAAATTAAACCAGAACACAACACCACATGTTTGACATTCATAACTTTTGTTGCGCTTAGCGGATTGAGAAGAATTTGATGCTTTTGGAAAGCTCAAAATTATTTGAAACTGTGATGGTGTTGTTGCGATACGGGTTACAACGAAAGCAAGTTTTCTATACTTGCGTATGAATTTCTTTTTTTATTTTCTACAAACTTTCTTTTTATACGCACGAACGTTTATATCCTACACGCACGATTTTTTTGGTCTCTACGAAATAATTTTCGTTTATGGGAAATGAAATCTCGCCCAACATTTTGATAACACGACAACATTTTGATAACGACGTCTGAGAGTCGATCTTCTATCGAGGAGACCAAGAAAGGGAAGAAGAAAGGAAGTTTACCAGATCTTCGCTAATTTTTCCCTGGCTGGAGTTCGATTTTCTAATAAAAATGGCGCTGAAATTGCAATAACAACAACTTAGATACATGCCGTCGAGAAGAAAAGAAAGTTCTTCAATTGACATGTTTTTTTCTTGGCGAGTGTACACACAAAGGCAAAACACAAAAGCAAAACGAATACTTGACGGTGGGCACAGAATGACTAAAAATCGCTCAAGTTCGACATTCATTTTGTTCAGCGGTTGTCCGCGGCATTGGTGCGCGCCTAAATCAAAATGGCGGCTTACATTCCTGTCGAACGAGTGCTTGAAAATGTTTTGAGAGAGGAAGAAATGATCGTAAATGCTGCTGAGGTCACTTTGACCGATCGAATTAAAGATTGCGTGAAGGAGGTTGGCGATTCTAACATAGACGTCGACTTTTTTGTCGACGCCGTAGTGTCAATGTTAGTCCCGCTATACGGCCTAAGTCGGCGAGGAGTTGCAGGTCTACCAGAGGCTTCCCATATCCTTAACACCCAGATTCACGCGAGCACTATCATGAGATCGGAGTCCAGGTTATGGCTAGAGGCCATTTACAGACGTCTTGCCGGACGTCGGCGGGCGAGGAGCCCATTCCAATGTGAAATTACTCGAGGCATCCCCAAGAACTTTTTCGCGTGTTACTAAGAGTAAAAAAATCCACTGAGGTGTTTGCTGAACCATTTGTGTCTTTTGGCGCCAACAGAAAGGCAGAAAGAATTTCCTTCACAAAATTAAGACCCGTCAAACAGCTGTTTTCACTTCTCTCTCACCTGACGGAGCGGGAAGTTGTGGAATACGGACTCTCACAAGGAAGAAAGCTGGCAATAAAGTGTTTGTCCTGGCATCAGAAGAGAAACAAATGACATTTGTTTACAAATTAAGCAAACGGTAACTTGCCATTTCCTTCCACTTTGGGGAGTGGAATACGTATGGTTTTCCACAACATAATTAAACTTCTTTGTAAATATGATATGATTTTACCGGATTGGGATGGCAACAAAGTTTGACAACGACCTTAGGAAAGTGTTGGTTTTTATTAAAACAGTGGCTGCCCAAATGCATGACGTATCCTTTGGCCTTGCCTCCTCGAAAATATCCAATCCTTTTACTCAATCTCCAGAAATCCACACATACAATAGAAGATTTTCTTATGCTGGAAATTTCTATGTCAACCTATCAAGGCTTAATCAACAACTCTCTTCTTTTTCAAGATTTGGCCCCAAAGTGTGGAATTCTCTTCCAAATAGTCTGCATTCGTTACCTTTTGGTGGGTACTCTGACACTTTTTATCTGTCATATTTTGCTATAAATAAATTGTTGTAGCCGGTCCCACTTGAAACAGCTTGACACCGTTTTGTAGCACCGTTGTAAACAGTGCTAAAGGGCCATCAACCAATATGTTGGCTTGAAGAAGTGCATAACCCCATGTAACTGATGATGTGTAAAGTGGATTGTTTTGGTTTCATTGTTTTAGACTTGGCGGTTTTTACCAGGATATATAGAAATAAAGATAGATTTATGAGGAAGTAGTGTGTAGTAAAACTGACCCAATAAATTATGGAAATGCCAGGGTGTTTTGGCTCCTGAGGGGTGGGCACTCCCACATGAAAGGGTAATGGATGTTCAGATGCCTGAATTATCCGGTTTTCCCATATTAGATATTAAATAATCAAAGCGAGAAAAAATATAATAAAATGCAACTTACTTTATTTACCCCTTTTCCTACACGAACTGAAAGAGCTTTTAGCCTACAGTAATATCTTTTACATTACTAATGAATTGTTGAGAAATAATCTCTAATAATAAATATCAAGCTGAATAGACCTTATCGATCAATACAGACGACATGGCGATACTCAGGGGTTTGTCCTTTGTCATCACTCGTATGATTACAGACCGAATTGGACTCCACTCAGTCCTATTACCATTACTTATTTCAGTTCGATAACAACATTTTACGGTACATTGTTTACATTGTTTTGTCCATCTTGTCCTAAGGTTTGGAATTCCCTACCGAGTGATTTGAACGCCCTGTACACCAGATACACGAGATTTAAGACTTTATTAAAAAATTCCTTCTCAATAGAACACTAAATTAAACTCGTCCACCGCATGTATTGTCTTGAGGTGCCCAGTGTTAATAAGCTTTTGGCTTCTTCTGGGTTCCCTCACTACATCCCCGTTAGAGTTTGTGACAGCTCTATGTAACTATTGTAAACTTTTTGTTCAGCCAAATAAATAAATAAATTATTTTATTTTATTAGCTTCGCCAGAGACCTGGCAGGGACACTACAACAGCTTGCGCCAATTACTTTAGGCCCGTAACTGCAAATCCCTCCCCCATAACCACATTCTAGTAGAGATAGACCACCACACCGGGAACTACGTCCCCTACTCTTGTCGAACAGTGCGTGGGTTCTTTAACGTCCCACGGAATCAATTATGAAGAGTTGTGAGTTGATTTCGATTACGCACAGTTTACTAAGGAGACAACACTATATACTCACAGGTACAAAAAGCACCTTATAACTAACTTACATGTACATATATCACGGTAGGGGAAGTTTACCTTAAACCTATATGTAAGCGCCATAGGGCTTTTAGGATTTTGGCACTATGGCAACAACAATGCTGTTTTTCTCGCTCTCAGATCATGTCATGGACTTTTAAAGTCATATTGTGCAAGCTATTTACTCTACCCTTAGTTACCTGTTCTCATTCTTTAACTGAAAATTCAGATGTCATTTTTACCTCACTGATGACGTAGTCTTAATGATAGATGTGTCACTCTTCCCGCCACTACATTTAGCTCATTGCAAGGCGGGTACTATTGGAGCCAGTCAAAACAAACGTATTATTGTGTTGGTGTGACGATATAACGATTTGCTTCTTGGTATGTTAGATGTGGTATTTTCTGCCGGTATGTATTTTCTGTGGTATTTTCTACAATAATGGTGATTTGCAAAGATGATCCTCTAATAAGAGATATTTAGCAACTCAATTAAAAATTCATGTCGAATTCGAATCGACAAACGTTGACAAGCAGGCAGAAGTATTTTATACTTTCATCACTGAGCTGAGGTATATCTCAGACTCTTTGTTTCTTTGCCGTTTTATCGATATATTCTCCCCATCTAAACCGATATTTACGCCGATTTCCCGCTGAGCATTCAATCCATGAAAGTTTAGACGCTAACGGAAGGAAACAATGTTGGATTAAGGCTGCGTTGAAATTAAAAGGGAAGTCTGTAAAAATCGATTATAGTGGGAAATTTAAAAGTGGGATTGCAGGGATTGCAATAGTTAAGGTAAATAAAAAAATAATTATAGTCGATTCTAATTGATAAAACTGAATGTGCTTGAAGAATAGCGTAATTAATAGAAAATTTTGGTTTTTGTTGAAGTGAAGATCCAAGAATACAGTGCATGTGATTTACGGGAGTTGTCATATTTTTCCATACATCATCAAGCTCTTCAAATTGAGAACAGCAGTCTCAAAGCAACGCAGTTTATTTTGGCCAAAGCTTAGGATATATTTCGCTAAGATGCGATGAAGCGTCGGTTCCTTTTGAGCGGCCACCTGCATATATACATACAGTTCAGTAACTATGAGATGCTGTTGCGTTTGGTGAATTGAAACCATTTTAGTGCCATTGGAAACCCAGGATTCATAAAAGCTATATATAAAACTGAAATATTTGAGGCAATTTTAGAGATTGTTTTATTGAAGCATGTTTACTTCATGTTTGCCCCCAATAGCTTACGACTAATTTCTGCCACGCATAAATGAAAAATATACACCAAATGCTGTTTCCAGCAAAATTTCTTCTATTTGACCTTCATAACTTTTGGTTGTGCTGAGCGGATTGCAAAAAGTTTGATGTCTTTGCAAAGCTCAGAATTCTTACATCCTATCAAAGTAAATTTAAAAGCTAACTGACAGTTATACCAAGATGGTGTTTGTCGGCCAACGGAAGAAAAACATGAAAGTGGCTACAAAGAAAGGAAGCTTTTATTGGTTGTGGATGAAATTTCTATTCGTTTTCTACAGGCTAACGTTTTAAATCCTGCATAGGATTTTGGCTCCTTGAACGAATTTTAGTTTCAAAGAAGCCGGAACATTGAACTCTCTCATCTCACCTCTTTCAGGAAATTTCGCCCACTGAGATCGAGTAGTAGAGCTAACATTTTCAAAAAAAATATTGTTTGCTGAAATTTTTTCATAAAAATTAAATCGGCGAGAGTCACCGAGATTCTTGGAACTTCGTTTGTATCGATTTTGAACAACACTGTTTGCTGTTGTCCAATTCAGAAAACTTACCAGCTAGCTTACCAGGTGTCCGCTAATTTGCCCCTGATCGAGTGGAGTTTGATTCTGAGCTAAAGTTAGCACTGCCAGAAAATTGCAATAACCAAAACTTAGATAAACGCCACCACGGAGATAAGGTAGTTCTTGAAATGAATTGCAAATAAAATGATTAAGTTATATGACAAAGCTATGAAAATGACATCCCGTCATCATTTGGAACAGGCAACACTAGATTAATTTGCATATTTCATTCAGAGTCCTAATATTAATATGGAAATTCACGAAATACCCCTTTTCGAGGAAAATAATAGTGAACATATGAAATTCAGGAGGGCAAAGAAAATCCAGCTATTAGCGTCCATAATATAAAGGAAAAGTTTTACACATTATTCATCACAGTCTAGCCCAGCTGATGTACTAACTTTCTTTCCAATTACTTTTTCCGTCTTGACTTCCTCCTCTCTTCTCAACTCTCTCCAAAAACATTACTGTGTCAGTCGTTGTGCTTGCCATAGTCAGAGCTTAATTCATTAGTAACATCCATCATGGTTCAACCCTTGACAAAGAAATAACTAGAGGCTAAAGGTAGCCTTTATCCGGGGCGTTTGCTTAAGGTAGTTAATGTCGCTTATGTTTCAGTTTTTAGCTTAAGGTGGCTCAAAATGGTTTCGTTATTTTTAAACAACAACTCTTTGATGGATCGATACTGCCAAAATATTTTATTCATTTTCTTGAACATAGTATCAAACAATTTCTCAATTATTTCTTAACAATTTGCGATCAATTTTTTTTACAGATAAGGTTACCATAGCAACAGTACAGCTTCTTAGAAAGACCCTAAATTATGTGCCTATATAACGCCAAAACGAATCCGCTGACCCCCGATTTTTATTATTGAATTGCAATCTGGATATGAAGATTCATCTTTCTGCAAAGTTTTAAGAAATGTGTAAATGGGGTTCAGAGCCACCTTAATTTTTCGATGATTTAAAGTGGCTCTGAACCCCATGTACAGGATTTTTTAAAACTTTGCAGAAAGTTGAATCTCCATATTCAGATTGCAATTCAATAATAAAAATCGGGGATTACCGGACTCGTTTTGAGTTATAGGGACATAACTCCAAAATTTAGGGTGATTCTAAGAAGCTGTACTGTTGCTATGGTAACCTTATATGTAAAAAATAATTGATCGCAAATTGCCATTCAATTCAATAATGTAAAGGCTTTGGAAATGTCTTAAGGTGGAAATAAACCCGAGTTGCGAAGCAGGTAAGCTATACTTATGATAATATATAGATTTAGCCAAGCCTAAAAGCATAGCTACACGAGTATTATTTTTTTTATTGGTATTGGGCAACTTCGCATGGCTTTCCTTGCGCCAATATTTTATGTTTAGAGCAGTTAACAGGAATTGACCGCGGTTCAAAAACCTCAAAACATTACAAAAAAAACAATACACGAAGCGTATGTTTGTTCGAAAACAAATTTAACAATCAAATAACGATCAAACATTTTCACCCAACATCGTGTTTTACCGTTTAACCACCTCTCTCAACACACAGACAGACACACAAAGATACATCATGGCACAAAACAAGGAGATTAGTACTGAGCAAAATAATATTTGAAAATTGCGTTTTTAAAATTGCTTTTTGATGGAATATTGCGAATGGAAAAAGGAAAATCATTCCAAAAATATTTACCAATAACAGTAGGGCAAACCTAGGCTAACATAATGTGGAGTAATATGATCTTGTAAAGGAGGCATCATTAATAATTATATTTGTTTTGTTTACGAGTCTCATAATCTGCAATAATGGGTTTTCGTAGTTCTTGCCCCACAATATGCAACCATATAAAAGATAAGATTAAATAAGAGAATAATAAATATTAGTTAAACATTGATTACCTAGATAACGCTTTATCTTAATCATAATGTTAATACACTTGCTAACGTTGGCACAAATATATGCTATATGATCATGCCAAGAAAAATGATCATCAATATAAATACCTAAATATTTCAGACTTGGCACTTGTTCAAGGCATTGACCAGCCAGTGTTAATGGAGGAAGTAAGTTGTAACTTTTTTTTTTTTTGACGAGGTTGGAAGATAAGATATTTTTTTTCTTTAAATTTAGGGTTAATTTATTAGCACATAAACAGTCATAGATATTTAGAGGTTCAGAGTTAGCTTGCAGCAAGAGTTTGTCTAAGGGCCTGTTCACATGGAGGTGGGGGACCCCGGGTAGGTGAGGTACCCCACCTAGCCGTGGTAAAAAAAAAAAAAAAGCTGGCTTTCACATGCAATCCCGGGGTGCTGGGGTAAGGTTTAAGATGCGTAGTCGCTAAGTACGTATATTAACGAAGAATTCAGAGACAATTGACCGGATGAACATCACCCCACCCCACCTCCAGCATTCACATGGAGAAAACTCACCCCAGCTAAGCGGGTTACCCGCCCTGGCTGACCGGGAAATCCGCCTCGGTGAGGTACTGTAGACTACAGTCAGTGCAGAACTTTGCCGCGCGCATTATTACAGGTACCAGGAAATTTGATCATATAACCCCCGCACTAAGAGATCTACGTTGCTTTCCAATTAAACAAAAGCTGTTCTTCCGCGACGCTCTCATGGCATTTAAATGCATGACTGGTCAAGCTCCACATTACCTCAGCGATCAATTTACAACAAGAATTGCGGTCACCGGGCGCGTGACTCGAAGTTGCCAATTATTAAACATCCCCTTGTATAAGTCGAGTACCGGACAGAGAACATTCCACTACCGTATGGTGCACATTTGGAACAATCTAGACAGTACTCTTAAAACTGCAAAATCGATTTCTACTTTTAAATTTTATCTGAAAAATAAATTGATTACTGACTTTTTAAATAGCACGTTATGATAGTATTTTAGTATCTTACTAGTGTCTTATTTTTATTATAATTTTTAACTTAAAATATGCATATTGTATTGTACGTAGTGAGAATATTTATTATACGATTAATTCTTAAATAGATGTGTTTATATTGCTTTTGTTAACTACTTCTCTTATGTGAATGATATATGAAATGAATCATATATGATTCATTTCTACTTCTCTTATCTTAATTAGTTTTTAGTCGCTTTGTACTGAAAAGCCCCACCAGGGGAGTGTCAATAAACTATTGTATTGTATTGTATTGTATTGCATTGTATTGTATTGTATTGTATTGTATTGTATTGTATTGTACCCCACCTCACATGTGAACGCGATCGAAAAATAAAGAGAGATTGTAGGGAGAGATTGGTAACCCCACCGAGGGGGGGACCTCACCTTCTGGGGTCCCCCACCTCCATGTGAACAGGCCCTAAGAGAGTGGCAAAACTGTGAAGATTTCACTCTATGCCCAGGCTCGACAGCTGCCTCTACCCGCGAGTTAACTTTGTTTTGCCGTGAATTAGTGGTTTTTTGCCGTCAGTTAAGTTTGTTTTGCCGTGAGCAGGAGCCCATCACTTGGAGCGTACAACTAAACTATATTCCTCCTCCTGAGACTCGGTCGAGTGATGGCGACGTGAAGACCGCTCTGCTAACCGTCCGCCTATTTCACCCTTTCCAAACAACACATGGCCGATTTTTTATCCAATTATATCAGAAAACGGAGAGATCGATCATCAGCAAGCTCTAGCAAGGAAATTTCCACTTCTCCAGAGGCGAAAAAACTCAAAGACGTGGGAGTGCACGACAACGACGTCGATGACGAGTCGATCACGGACGAAGTGATGGAACCGCTTCAGAAGATAGAGTCCATATCCTTGCAACTAAACTCAATACTCACTAGATTAAACAAACTCGACTCTATCGAAGACTCCGTAAAAAAATATCGAGACTTGCCTCTCAAACCTTAAAGCACGTACGGCGAAACTAGAACAATTTGAAATAACGACTGCGAAGAACATAAAAGACTTACAAGACTCATGCAGTTTCAATGGAGACACGCGCAAAGAATTGCAAGACCAACTCAAAGAACAGACCGCAAAAATAAACTCGCTGATGATTAATGAAAGAAATCTACATGATCAAATCAGGAACCTTAATTCTAAAGATCTCTACCTTGAAGCATACTCCAGGCGTGAGAACATTAAATTCTTCTCCATCCCCGAAGAACAAGATGAAGACACCGAAGCAACACTAAGATATTTTATGGAAAGAGACCTTGGATACCGAAACGCTCACACAGTGGAAATGCAACGAGTGCACCGTCTCCCTAAAAGACGCAACGACTCTGGCCCCAAGCCGATAATCGCTAAATTTCTCCGCTATAAGGATGTAGAAGATATCTTGGCTTTAGGAAGGCGCTTAGAAGGAACCAACTTTCAAATGTTTCGGGATCTTCCGCAAGAAATAATTAAGCGCAGAAGGGAAGAAATTCCAACTTTCAAGGAGGCACGGAGGAGGGGAATGAGAGTGTCTTTTAGCAGAAGCGAACCGGATAAACTTTATATCAACGGCAAATTCTGGCCACAAGGAAAATTGTTAGAATCAGGAGACCAATCAGATGAGTAAATTGTGTTGGGATTTACATTACGTTTTTTATTATCCCTCTAGGCGGACCGGTGGGCAGAGATTTATTTGAGCTAATTTAGTGGGTACGCTGTTCTGTGCCTACTTGGTACCAAAACCGGGAACCGATCGGGTTTTTGCTTCGTACTTGTTTGTGTGTTTGTGTATTGTTTTGACTGCCATTAATAATTCAACCTAATTACATTTCAGTACATAGTTTAACTTTATTTTAACTTTATTTTAACTTTATTTAGTTTAACTTTATTTAGTACATAGTATTATTTATCATGCCTTTTTTCTTCTTTCTATGGTACTATTTCGGCTATTTACTTAATGTTTTCGTATATTTGGACTTTATCATGTGTTCTCGTAGAATTTTTCATGTTACTCTCAATATCATTTGCAATTTTCCCAAAAAGCATCAATCATCTCTTAACAATAGCGCAGTGCAGTGGATTATTCTGACCTTCTATTATCAGTGCGGTTAAGAATGCAATAACGATAGCTTCTCTCAACGTGGTGGGCCTCGGAAATAATACAAAAAGAAGAGAAACATTTAATTGGCTGAGGTCCAAACATTTTTCCATCTTCTTGTTATAAGAAGTTCATTGTTCCGATCACACGAAACATTTATGGGCCACAAAATGGGGCTATCAATGTCTTTTCAGCTCCTGGTCAAGTACTAAAGCAGGTGTCGGTATCCTCTTCAATAACAACTTTGAGCTTAATATCATAAAAAAGTTATATTGACCCTGCAGGTCGGTATATAATATGTGATTTAAAAGCAAATGGGAAAGGTATAACTTTAGTAAATATATATGCCCCAAATGAAAGTAGTATAGTGTTTGGGGGTACCAGATCAAAAATGGGGTGTTTTAGCAAAATGATTTCGTATTCTGGAATATATAGTTATTTAATTTGATGGAATATATAGTTATTTAATTTGATGGAATCTATAGTTGTTCAATCTGATGGAACCAAGGTCAGCACACTTCATAAAATGCGTGACATTCTCGGAAAAATTACCAAGCGTGACATTCTCGGAAAACAGGGAATGAGTCATCGCCTATAGCTATTATTTCTCACGTGACGTCATGTGTTAGTTGCATAAAGAAATAATATCTCACATAATATTATAGAATGAGTTGTAATTCAGTAATCCACAATGAATTAAAGAATATGGGAGAGTTCACATGTTCTTTTTGTGATCAGCTATTGGTCAAAGTTGTTAAAAGTGTGAAAGCACCTTGCTGTGATAATCAGAGAATGTTTAACGATGATGGTGAAAATGTTTGTCTAAATTGTGGTTCAGTCCATGGTTATGATTATTGTAAGGAGTACGTTGACTTTCATAATAATATGTATAAAATACGGCGAAAATCTGTATATCACCGGAAGTACCATATTGAAAATGTGATAAATGGTATATGTTGCAAGAATAGATTTCAAATTTCAGTAAAAGATAAGGGTAAAATATTGAAAATATTCGAAGAGATAGACACTATCATCCCTTCGGTGAATAAGAATCGTAAAAGAATGATAAGCACCAAATTTATGCTTAAGCAAATATTCATAATGCTTGATCTACCATTTGATGAAATAATAGTTACAAGATCAAAGAAGACATTAAAATTTTATGATCAATATTGGGTTGAGATTCTATTGTTGAGATTTGATAAGATTATTCGTATTATCAAGCAGTGAATTTTTCATCATATTTCAGTAGGTACTTATCAATAATTGGACTATTATCAGTCACATAATCATCGATATTCTTCATTGAGATTTGTATACTTGAAGCATCAAAATCACCACTTCTCAACTTGTCTTTTATTGAATTGAGTAGATGTTGATAGCTTTGATAAGCATATGTGCAATTTTGGATTTTCAAATCTAGGTTTTTATGCTTCATCCACCCTTGTATCAAAAGTGATGCTGTACTGATGGCTACCAAACTAACACCACCGGTTGCCACGCTTGCAGCAAGACCACCTGTTGCAAATATAATAGACGCTGAATTACCAGCTAATTTCCATTTTTTGAACCGTTTAACCGCCTGTTTATGAGCCCAACACTTTCTGTGATATGTTCGGTAATAGGATTTCAATTCATTTACCTGATCTTCTGTTAATTCATCTGAAATATGATTCCAGTTGAATATATTCTTATGTTTGACTGACATATATATCATTTATACAATAATTCTATTAAAAATACAATACAGTATTCCTGACATCTGGCCGCATAATGGAGAACTTTTTCTTCGCTTTGTTGTGAGGTGCTTAGATATGGCATAACTATATCCACGGCCCAATGAATAATCATTGTAAAATCTTCCATATGCATCATGGAGGATAGCATGAGTCTGTAATACATCAATCCAACCAAGAGTATGTTCTAAGAAGTTTGATAAACAACCGCTTCCAGGACCAATAAGGCCTATGTCTGCGTGAGATTTTATGATATCATCTATAGTAATATATCCTTTGAAATGCTTGTGGTATAAAAATTTGTATACAAGACAGGATTTTAATATAGAATCATCTAAATTGGGGTAGTCTTTTTTGTAAATCTTGAAAACATAAGATACATATCTCAATAAGTCTTTCATATATCAGTTGTTTAGACAAAAATTTAAAGATCAAAATAATCTTCAATGAAACGATACATATTTCTCAGTTCTTGGTTAGTTAGTGATTTCTGCCAAACAGCAAAAGCATAAAGATCCATTTCACAAAAATTAATTGCAGAACCATCTGTATGAACTTGACAACCAATAAACATTTCTTGTGCACTACCAGTCAATGTTGCTGAAATTGATCCTGTTCCAACTGGTGTCATTGATGAAATACCTCTGAAAAATTCCATATTATGACCATCAACTCGAACAGTAAAAACTTCAATATTTCCCGTCAGATTAGCCAAAGAAGAAACAGCAAGTCTTCCATTTAATATAGAACCGAAATCAATATAACATGCTCCATTAATCCAAGGCAGATGAACACCAAATCTAACAGCACCCTTACCCCATTGAAATTGTGATTGACATTTTGTTTGTTTTGTGTTTGCAATGATTATAACAGTACAAGTATTTCCACTCCGTCCAGCAACTTTAGAAACATCAAATGAACTGTTCTCCAAGTAGTCATCACTGCCATCAAAACGTATGAAAAACTTTTTCTTGACTGAATCTCTCAGTAACAATGGTTTTTTCGAATTAGAAGTTTGTGTAAAAGTGACATTATTAACAGGATCCAGCCAACTAGAAACTCTATCATCAGCATCAGTTGTCACTACAGACAGAGCTGGTATCAAAGCAATTGAAATTCCATCAAGAACAGGTATACCAGGCAGTGAATTTGAAATAACAAAAGTTGCTCTATCTAACTTCAAATCTAGTTGTTTTTTTGTTACACAATCATCATCCGATGTTCCTTCATTAACATTTGTTATTTTATTTCCTCCAATATCAAAATGCTCATCTTGTGTTAATGTAAATCCATCACCTTTATCACCTTTATCACCTTTATCACCTTTATTGTCTTGATTTAGTGAATGATTGAATACACCCATTATAATATTAATTTAGATTAATTCATGACCACTTCAAGTGTGAATGTTGTATCAAATGCACCTGTATTAGGATGTGAATAGTCAATTATAAGATAGCCTCTCGATAATGATTTGTTGATGTTGACCGTTGTGATGTTTCTACTTAAAGAAGATTGTCTGTGTTCATAAATAGTTGCTGGTAATGGCAAAGGCCCACCACCTTCAGCTTTTGTCTTGAAATAAAATATTCCGGGTTTTGTTCCTTGTATGATATACATTTTCTTAATATGAAAGTTATTGTTATGAATGACTAAAAAATCAGAGCCATTTATCAATACAGGCTTTAAAGCATTCTTATCATGTCCTTTTTGCTTTGACAGAGCAATTTAAATATTGTATTTGACCGATTATTCCATTCCCATTCAAATTTAGATCACCTCCTAATTTCGGCCTGTAAAGAGCAAATCCACCCAAATCGAAAGCTGTTTCCATAATTACACCTGTAACGCTTGAACGAAATAGATTCAAACTATTATTATGAATTCTATAGCCATTCAGATTTAAATCACCACCAAGTTTAGCCTCACTTATAAGAAAGCTGTTCATATTAATATTATTTAGCATTGTCAATTCACCATTTTGACCGTCAAATAAGTTTGATGAATTATTAATCAAAGCATGTCCATTCAAATCTAAATCAGTTTGTAATTGCATTTTTTCATTCACGATTTTATAAGCTTCTGCGAAGTCGTAAACACTTGATGGAACGTCTGCTAATTCACCTTCAACACCATAAACAACACAATGGACATTATATTTGACAGGATAAGTTGGGTTAGCATTAATATGAATCGTACAATACAAATATTCAGGTGGTGAACTTGAAGAAGGTTTCTCAATCCACAACAAATGTCTGGAATGATCTTCATTTCTGTTGTCAAATTTCTTTGTTACTATTTTATGGATAGTTATTCCACCATCAGAATTGAATGCAAATCCACTGAAAGACATACCATCATAATCAGGAAACAACCATTCAAGAATGAAAGTGTATTTTCCATCCCTCAAAGGATATAAATTGAAACCAATCATGGCTATATATGATGAATCACCTTCTCTGTCCAAGTCTATATCAATGACCTTTTTTGAAATCAAATGTGGTGAACGAGGTAAATTGACATATCCATTAACTGTCAAGCCATATTCAGTACTGACTTCATCAATATCATTCATCAAATATTTGAAAGCATTCTTTGGATGAGAAGCAGATGAAATATGACTTTTTTCTAATTGATCTAAATTTACGGCATCGGTTTTATTTGTTCCTTCTTTTAAGTCAATGATTTTATGCCCTCCAAGTTTCATATCCGCTGCCATCGCATTTGTTCCATTCAATAATAAAGTGTTTGCTCTAATGGTTTGTGAAGCTCGATTTAAAACTCTGAAGTTCACTGCATCAGTTTCATTCACCACATCCGCTAAATTCGTCACTTTATTTCCACCCATCGACAAATCGCCATACATTGCAGTCGAACCGTCTCGTCGGAGAAAATATTCGTCAGTATAAAGTTTTGTCACCGCATCGTCTGCGTTGACAGGTGGAGCAAGATCAGTAATGGCATTGTTGTTCATATTCAGATTTTGTTGTGCAATCGCATCGAGTTTGGTTTGCAACCTCTGGTCCACATAACTTTTGTTTACAGCGTCTTGTGGGTTTGAGGGGTTATCCTGTAGGTTGATGATCTTGTTCAATTTCATGTCAACATTACCACCAAACGCAATTTGACCGTTTTAATTTCATAAGCTGGGTCATGAACAAAGTAAGATAAATTGGTATGATAGCCATATACCCCATAAACGATGATATGTGTTTTGATGTTAATAGATGGAGCTGTGGCTAAAAGTATAACCTCAATTGACGCTTGACCACCACCAGTTTTTTCGATTTGGAAAACCTTCTTCATATAACCATCAACATGCTGGGTTCTAAGAAAAGGTTGTTGAAACGGTTGTCCGGCTTCACGTATGTTCAATGTGCGAAGATCAAGCCCAATTGTGACTTGGTGTGGGTCTGATGGTGAGTAAAACTCTGTAACAAATGTATACAGTCCATTTCTCAATGGTGTCACATTAAAACGAATTTTGGATGTAAATCTGCCACTTGTTGGAATCAAAAAAGACAATGATGACTTGTTGATATGATATGGTGATCTGTTAAAATCTTCAATTTGGAGGCTATTAACATTTTGTATGTTGACTTGGAAATATCTTTCAACAGAAAAGCGAATGGGTTGCGTTGAGTACCAGATACTGAAAGAACAAGGTCATCAACATACTTTTTGTTGGCAGAATCTTTATCAGAGTTTGGAGATCCAACATTTGTTATTTTATTGTCACCCATGACAAGATCACCAGTCATTGCAACACTTCCATCTTTTTTAAGAAATGGAGAAACATCAATGCCAGTAATTCCAGCAATTTCAGTATCAACATACCCCTTTGTGGCTGAATCATTGTTTGCTGTTGGCGCTGCTACATTAGTCAATTTGTTACCTCCAAGATTCAAATCAGAAGTCATTGCAACGCTTCCATCTTTTTTCACAAAGTTATTATTGAGATATGTTTTATCCGCTTTACCTATTGCAATATCATCAACGTATTTTCTATTTGCACAGTCTTGTAGAAGTATAGGGCTTGCAACATTGACTATTCTATGAAAACTCATTTTAAGCTCACGATCAAATACAATTCTTCCTTCTTCTAATTCAAAAAATGGGTCGTGAATATGTGATAAAATGATATTAGAAAATCCATAAACACCATAAACTATGACATGATGTTTGGCATTATTTGTTAAATATGGTGAGATCAACAATAATTCCATTGATGTCTGACCAACTCTCGTTTTTTCAAGGAAGAATATTCTCTTAAGATAACCATCAACAAGATGAGTCTTTGGAAATGCTCTTTTTATTGAATCCTTTCTTTCAATTAAATTAGATGACAGATTGTCGTCATCGACTGTTGCATTATTTGGGCTACCATCAGTATAAAACTCAACAACTAAAGTGTACTTTGAAACTTCCAATTGTGTCAGATCAAAACGAAGAACAGTTGTAAGACCAGCAGAAGGAATAACAAAAGACAAGGCTTTTTTATTGAAATTGTATGGGCTTTTATCATAGTCTTCTAATGCAGATTATTCGCATTTCTAAGAAGAGTTGTTTTTGATATATCTTCAAGAAGAAATTTAAATGGATTAACACGTGTTCCTTCAATTGATAAAACAGCATCATTAACATATCCAAGTTAGTAGAATCATAATGATTTACTGGATCATCAATATTTGTCAAACGTTTATTTTCAATGTCATAATTACCATCTTGTGTTAATTTGAATCCATCACCTTTGGGACCAACAGCTCCAGTAGCTCCTTTTGGACCAATTGCACCTGTATTACCTTTTGGACCTCTATCACCTTTTTCACCTTTGGGACCAATTGGACCTGCAGGGCCTCTTTCACCAGTTCCAGTTTCTGTTTTATCTTGATTTATTTGAGCATTAAAAACTCCCATTATATCATCTTGTTAGATTAATCTTCCAAGAATTCAGGTGGTATGGTTTCATAGATGACAGGTAGTCTCTTATTGTTTTTCAATACTTTTTGTGTCCTCCTGTATACTTCCATTTCATTTTTTCAGCGATTTCAAATGGTGTTTCAACAGCAGCGTCAGGTTTGATCAATTTTTCTATTCTTTCTGTTCTGGGATTCTCCTGTTTTTCTGGATTTTGAAATTGTTGATTGCCATATAATATTAGATTAGATTAAACAGCACCATAAAAATTTCTCTTGATTGTTTTCATCGGCTTGTCGACATAACAGAAGGAATATGGTTTTTTGGTTGCTTCAATGTATTTCTTCTTGTCAATTCCAAGCTCCTGTGCAATCAGATTCCTTTCTCTTGATGATGGGAAATCATAAAGACAGAAGTGACTGCAATTGAGTCTGATTGATTTTGGGCATCCATAGAATGACTGTGTGAGATATATGACTGAACAGTTCTTGTGTCTCCCCTGAATGAAATAGCTGATTATTTGATCTTGTTTCTTGTCAGTCACGAAATCATCAAAAACAACCAATCGCTGCAAATTTGTGTCTTTTATTTGTTCAACTGGCAATATCTCTTCTTGACTGCAAACCAAGGCAGGATATCCAATGTGACTGCTTATTTCATCCATTACTTTCCGAAGATATTTGTACTTGTCTTGATCTAAATTTTTTGCATAAAGATGTATCTGATCATAATAAACCAATGGTTCCATAATCAGATGCATGAACAATGTTGTCTTTCCAGATCCAGAATTACCAGCCAGCAGCATCCTGAAAGTGTCTTTTGGCATATACGGATACAACTGTCTGAATGAATTCTTTAAACCCTGAATATCATAATTAGGGATTTCCATATGTAAATAGTTTAGATTAGTCTAACACAATTGTATATGGATATAGAACGAATGAAAAAGCTTCTTAAAAGTGGAATTGAAGCCGGAAATAAAACTAG
The DNA here is from genome assembly GCA_016490735.1 of Pachyseris speciosa. Classification (NCBI taxonomy): domain Eukaryota; kingdom Metazoa; phylum Cnidaria; class Anthozoa; order Scleractinia; family Pachyseridae; genus Pachyseris; species Pachyseris speciosa. Next base: position 4,454 of record JAEMWC010000307.1, on the reverse strand, counting down.
AGAAGTTCGTGATGTTATCAAGACTTATGAATACAGAAAACAGGATGCTTATGATACAACATCAGAATTACTGAAACCATCTATTGATGTCCAGAAGAGTGTGAAAGAAAGTGTCGACGAAAAACAGGATGAAGTTATTAAACAGTTGAAAAAGAATCAAAAAGCCTTGACATCTGGTTTCGAAGATCTTATGCTGATGAACACGTTACCTGAATCAGTACCAATGAAAACAACATTACCAATTGATTACAAACCTAAAATGATGACTGAAACAGAAGCACCATATAAGTCAGATCTTGACAAAGGTTTTTCACTTGAGGATATTCAAACATTGATGAAACATAAATTGCCTCCTCCATCACAGATATTTAAATCATATATGGATGGTGAAATCGACATCAACAAGTATGACAAAATGATTGGTAAATTAACCCAAGATGTTGGAATAAAAAAAGCTCATCTATCACAAACCAAAACGAAGAGGGATAAAAATAAAGAAAAGATATATGAATTGACTCAAGAGATCAAATTACTACAAAAGTACCGAAAAAGAATTGCGCAGTTGAGGAAGGTGCATCAACTATTGGTTCAGGCATGGGTTCAAGGGATGCATTTTTGGGTGACATGCTTTCAAGACTACAGTTACTTGGTGGATCTATTTCAGCCGGCAACAACAGCAAAAATGTTCAAAATGAATTCACAAAAATATTGCATACATTGAACAGACTGGGAATCCTGAAAACCGGTGAGTTGAATAAAATAATGATGAAATATCTAATGTAAAAGTATATGACAGAAATTTCATTACGATTCAACAGTAAAAACAGAGACAAAATTGGTGTCAGCAAGAGTCATGATTTTGAAAAAAGATTCAATACACCTCTTAAATTAACGAATGATTTGAAATATGAAATGGCTGTGAATGTTATCAATATGACATACAGTTGGTACAATATCAGAGATATTTTTGGGAATAATCAAATTAAATACAGCTATGACAAAGGTGTAAACTGGGAAACAATAACATTCGTTAACGGGATGTATTCATACGACGATATCAATAGTTACATTCATGAGTATATGAGAAAAATAGCCATGTACTGAATCCATCTGAAACAGACAAATCAAAATTCAAGTATGGTATTAATATAACTTTCGTTTTATCAACATACCGCATTTTGATTGAACTCAATGAAAATTATCGTGTGGATCTCAGAAATAATGATTTCAGAAAACTTATCGGTTTCGATTCAAAATTAGTTTCAGCCAGAGAATATGGAACAAATCTACCTGACATTACAAGAGGAGTAGATGAAATTTATATCAATTGTGATTTGGTGACAGATAGCATTGTTGATGGAAATAGCACAAATACAATCGCTGTTATTCCAGTCACAAATCTAGTCAGAAGTTTACCTTTCACTTACAAACCTCGTTTTCTTTCATGGAATCCTGTCTCAACACATAATATCAGCTCAATACGCTTTTATGTCACAGACTCTTCTGGAGCTCCAGTCGATTTGAATGGGATAGATTGGTATATTGAGTTATTCTTGAGAGAGACATAATTATAAAACCTAATAGTATATGAAACGGTTTGAGTTTAAAAAATATGAACAACATGGTGAAGGTATTGTGACTGATATGATCAAAACAGCTGGAAAAAAAGCAGCCACAACAATTGTGAACACGTGGCAAAAAAGCTGGTGACAAAATCATAGAACTTTTGAAAAAGAGAAAAAGTGGAACAAGAGTGGAACTGAGAGTGTGAGCCAGACTGGTGGTTTAATCAAAAGAAAGAGAGGTCGACCTCGTAAAATAAAATAACTTTTATCTAACACAATAATATATGTCAAACTATCGTGACTCAAAATATATCGAAAGATATGAAGATGTAGTGTTCGAACTAGAGACAGCACTTAATACTGTAGTAGCAAACAATGCTCATCAGAGTAAAACAGGTTACCGTTTCATTGTTGATAACAGTGGAGAGACTACACCATTTGACTGGTATAATGCCCGTTTTAATGTCGATTTCATTGTAAAGAAGCTTGCAGATGGAGCTGACATTGCTGCAGGAGATCGAAATGGTATTGTTAATTCAGTTCACGCTCTTATTAACACCATTAATGTAAAAATGAATGGTCTTGATGTTTATGAGTGCAGAGATGCCAACCAAGCCACAAATATTAAGTCATTGCTTGAGTATTCACAGGGTTATGCTGTAAGTCAGGGAACCAATGAGTTCTTCTATCTTGACGACAAAAGACAAGCTGATGATAGAGTTGCCCAGGTGGCTACTTATAACAAAGGTTTCGCAGCTCGCAAAGCACTGTTGAATGGTGCAGCCGTAAAGTAAATGCAGAGATAGCATTGAACAGATACGGTTTTTTCAAGAGCTTTTGGGATGAACTTATGCCTAACTCAAAAGTAGAGGTGAAATTGACACTTGAGAGTGATGCCAATTTGATTTGGCAAGCTGCTGATGATTGCCGTGTGGTACTAACTAAATTCCAGCTAATAGTTCCTCGCATTGTTTTTCAATTCTGCGGGAAGTCCTTATACATGAGCAAGTATCTTGACAACAGAAAGTGGACTTACATGAGAGAATGATTGAGAGAGGCAATTCAACAAGACAACAGACTGCCAATTTCCGTATTTCCACAGGAATAAACAAACCCAGGCATGTCTTTGTATTCATCATCAATGATGCCAATGATGCATCTCAGACAGCCAATAAATTTCTCTATAACACATTCTCAGTTGCAAATAACCGAACTTTGACTGATTGTTATCTTGAGGTTGGCAACGGAAATGATTATCCAGAGCTTCGTTATAAACCATCAACAGAACCAACAAGAGTATTTAGAGATGTTTTGAAATATGTTCAAGCTGTAAATGATTTCAGTGAAAGTACCCTTCTTAACACAATTTCGGTACAATATTCCCTTTTGTTTATTTCGATCTGACAAAACAGAAACAGGATATTAAAGATGGAATGACAAAACTGACTTTCAAATACACTTTGAGTGCTGCAACAAATGCTGATTACAGTGTGTATGCACTGGTCCTCTATGAGCAGGATATTGAGATGAGAAAGACTGATGGAAAATTAATTCTTAGATCAATGTAAATTAAATAAATAAATTGAATAATTAAATTAAATGATTGTTTGTATTAAATACAATTTAGTATAAACATATATTATATGACTACTTATCATCCTCATGGAGTAAGACTTTCAAAAGTCAGAAGCAAAGGCTTGCAAAAGCTATACAAACAAATTCACCGGTAACATTGAGACTCGCACATGGAGATCTCACTGGAGGTGATCAAATGATGTTGACAAAAACACAGATAAAAAAATTAGCCAAATCACAGAGAAATGGAACAGGTGCTGATGTAAAGATATCCAAAGCACAGATCAGAAAATCAGTCCAAGAAGGAGGTTCTCTTTGGTCCAGTCTTTTTTCACTTGGAACAAGACTATTGCCTTATGCAGGTAAAGCAGTAGCTAAAGCGGCTCCAGCATTGGCTACAGGTGCTCTTTCTTCATTAGCAAGTCTCGGCATTGATAAACTATTTGGAAAGAAACAAAAAGGAGGATTTCTTATTCCTAATGCCAATTTATCCCAATTATTGAATGTAGGAAATTTATTGAATACGAGACAGATGGCTGATGTTATCCAAAAATGCAGTATGGTGGAGACGTTGTTATAAACCAACAAAAGCGCAGACTGGAAAGGGTATTGGAACAATACTCGCCAGCATTGGAATTCCTTTGCTATAGAAGCAATCAGAAAATTAACTGGAAAAGGTTTGCATGTTGAAAGCAGCCGTCCAAGACGGTCAATACCTGTTCATGTTCCAGATGACATTGTACCAGAAAGAAAGGTGGGAAACATGCTATGATTCCATGGCAATCTCCTCCTGTTTTTGGTACATGGAATAACCCAATCGGTTATGGAATGAAAAAAAAAAAAAAGGAAAAGGACTTCTACTGGGCAAAAACAGTCCATTCAATTCAATCCCCATACTAGGAACCATTTTGTAAACAAACCCTTATCCAACTTTGATTTAATCAATTGGGTTAAACAACTTGGAATAAAACATTTTAGAGGAGTATTTTCAAGAGACAATCTTCCTAGACAATAAAAAAGAATGAATGTGGGATAGTCAATCTTGATTCCAAAAGATTGGACCTGGTACTCACTGGGTATGTTATCGAATTGGTGATAGATACTGTGAATACTTTGACTCATTTGGTTAATGATGCCAACAGAAGTACAGAAATACATGGCTACAAGTGGAAAACAACTTGAATACTCTGGAGATGAGATACAAGAAGAGATTCAGTCTTGTGTGGATATTGGTGTTTGTACTATCTTTCTTGAGAGACAAAAAAGGCAGATCCCATTCTTAATACAATACATAATGCTGAATTTGATCCAACA
>JAEMWC010000306.1:847500-877500 GCA_016490735.1 Pachyseris speciosa | reverse complement strand
GACTCACGCTAACGCCTTCGAAGCGACCCCTCCACAGTTGCAAACTTGCTGCGCGGACCCTGCAATAGCATATTCATTGTACAAAATATCTACTCTCTGGCAAGTCTGCTTGCACTTGCAAGTTACTGCTAAATTATAATTCAGACACTGGTATGCCGGGATAAAACTAAACTACAATAATTTTATTTGTACCAAAGTTATCAAAATATAATACCATGTCAGTAACAAAAATTACAAAAGCTTATAGATGATATAAAAATGTACACATCTACAAAATAGTTCCATGCCGGCTACTATCGGTGTTCTCTTCAAATAATGACAAACATTATACAAAATACTGTACTTTAAAATAAACACTATGGAAATTAAAATAAGAAACCTTCATGTTCCTACTGGGAAAATGACAATTTTCGAAACTGCTGGTGTCGTATCAAAATTAGACGAAATAATAAAATAATTCCTTCACCGGTTACATAGCTACAGATCAGTTTCACTGAAAATGTTTTTTTTATTGCTTATGATGCGCCGGGAGCGACAAACCTCCCCAAAACATTAGACTATTTACATTTTGTTTCCGTGAATCTTCAGTTTATGGGTATGTTTAAGGAGTTACTTTAACTCCAAAAACACTGTGGCGTAGCTAAGAATTGGGCTCCAAATGACTCCAACCTTTAGCACCCTAATTGGGGTTACTCTTATTACTATTTATGGCATTACTGAAACTTAGTGCAAATAATAAATAAAACTCCTTTTTGGACTCTAAATAAAGCGACGATACCGTCAGAGGTTAGTTCGCTAAGTTAAGAAGAGTGAGATACAATATACCTAAGATCGGTGGGGCAAAACGCTATATTTCTTTTTTGTTCAATTTTTACAAGGCCAGGCACTCGATGCGAAAACGTTTAACCTACATACTTATCGCACAGTCCCTGATCCACACAGATCGAACTGGTCGATGTCGATAAATATTTGATTTCACTTCTCCAAAGAAGTAGTAACAAATACATCAGTATGAATTAAGTCTACAAAGAGCTTTGGGGAATTCGGAAGGAGGATAGGGAAGGTGTTGGATTAACAATTCCCCACCGAAATCTGCCGATGGCTAACCACATAAAACTCCAACCTATTTCATCATTCGGAAGTAAGTCTGCAAACCATCCAGCTGATCCCATTTCTAAATCCGTTTCCTTGTTCTTTCCTCCTTCCTGCATTTAAAGAAATGCACAGCAATCTAAACGTTTCGAACTGTTTCTTATTCTCCTTCCACGGAATCAAGTTTCTGAAGAAACGCTTTCAGCTGTTGGAACGCGGAACCTGTTTGAGCAGTCAAAGCATCGCCTTCATCATCATTCGTAAAGTCAAGATTACTCTCGTTTTCTTCGTCCTCTTTCGCCGTCTCTTCCAAGAATCGCTTTATTTCGAAAACAGCAACAGCTTCTCCGAGCGCGGCTTTGGGAGGCAAGGGAGGAGCCTTTTCTTCAGGGGATGGGGATGGAGGAGCCTCATTCTCTTCCTCCTTTTCGCCTTCTGAAATCATCGATAGACCACGCACCGATGAATTCTGCCTTCTTTTTGTCTTTGCCACACTGCTGTACAGAGCCGTCGGATCGGAACCGTCCTCCCGAGTTTCAACTGCGCCTGTTTGCATCTGCGGAACAGCGCCTTTTTCGTTACTTGGTCTCGCGTCTCCGCCGCCCTTCGGTGTCATCAGCTGTTGATCGTATGGGCCTGGAATCAAGTCATACAACCCATTACCGTTCTCCTGTGAGCGTTTCTTTGGAGACTGTACCATTTCATAAGTGGGAGGGGCAGATTTAGAAGGCGGCCTTGATTGAACTAATTCGTACATCCCAGCATCGCCGCCATTATTTCTTGCCGTCCTCGGTAATGTAACAGCACCAACCAAGCTGTACTCATCAGGAACTTGACGGACACTTGGTTCTGATATACAGGAGTAAGTATCGTCTTCGTCAAGGCTCTGATCAGAACTCAGGCTGCGTGGCTTGCGGTTTTCCACTTCTTCGTATTGTGAGTCGAGGGAATCTTGTGGGCTGGAATCGTGCAAGGAAAGGAAATTCAAAAAATAAATGCTTTTTGTGTTTGATAATAGACAAAGTATGTCATAGGGATTTTTGTTAAATAGTCCAGTTTCGAGTTCGCCATGACCGCTGCATAAAAGCACTGAGAACGCATTTGTACAGGGTTAGCCTCCATCTGAAGTGAATATATTCACAAATTCCAGCGAGAAGATGACCTGTTTATGTTGTGGTTAAATTTTATCCTTTGGTACAATTTTTATTTTCTTTTGTTCTTGTGTATTGTAATGTATGATAATGAGTACAAAACAAAGGAAAATAAAAATTGTACCAAGGATATAATTGAACCACAACATATACAGCTCTGTCTATTGTTTAATTTTCAAATTTGTAGCTCCTTCCCGCCGGTATTTGTGAATATCATACTTTAGGTCTAGGCTAACCCTGTATGAATGCGTTCTCAGTGCTTTTATTCAGCGCCCATGGCGAAACTGGACTATTGTTATTTCACTACACCGGAAATGTTCGACTTTGCTGTTCTTACACGTTTGAGGATATTCGACGGGTATATGGTGACCCTCGGTTTTAACCGCGGTCAAACGTAAATAAGAAAAGTCCTTTAAAGGTAAGGTTTTTACGTTGAGAGCTCAAAGATGATGAGTCTTTCATCAGTCTGTGAGTTTACTAAATTATTTCATGAATTATTAAAAAAGTTTTGAGGTTTTTTTAAGCGAAGAATGTGGAGACTGTTCTTGTTTTCTGTTTCAATGCGTGACTTCAGGAAAACCGATTCACCTTATTGTTCCTAAAACTGTTTTAGTAATTCATAAAATGATTTAGTAAACTCACAGACTGAAGAAAAACTTATCATCTTTGAGCTCTCAACGTAAAAAACTTATCTTTAAAGGACTTTTCTTACTTTTTTACGTTTGACCGCGGTTAACCCTCGGTTACAAAATCCCTCGGTTACAAATCTCCGTATATAGCTATAAGTAAAAGTCGAACACGAATCCATATTGTATAGCAATCGTGAAGGCATATACAGGACGGGCACAACCTCGTTCCCAGGGTCCTCTCTGGCGACGGGAAGGAGAGGACCCCGCAACGAGGTTGTGCCCGTCCTGTATATGCCTTCACGATTGCTATACAATATGGATTCGTGTTCGACTTTTACTTATAGCTATATACGGAGATTTGTAAAAGCAATGTGCATTTCCAGGCTTTTTCTTACCTCAGTCTGCTGTTGCGTTTCTCAAATGACTGTAGTTGCATTGCCTGCCTCAAAACACTCAGCCATTCAGTCAACAACTCCGGAGTGGGGGCGGACTGAAAAACCAACAAATGTATGAGTAGCTATTCTGCGTTGGGTTTACGGAGCATAACAACTCTAACTATCGATTTATCGTACGTAATTTTAACATAATAATTCGCCAGATTTTATGATTTTTTTATATCGCACCATTGTAATTCAGTTTATAGTGCAAGAATGGTCACAATGGTCACTGAAGTCTACCAAAACAAAAACAAAAACAAAAACAATCAAAGCCTAACAAGGAACGGACGAAAAAGACCTTACGACAAAAACAGCACGAGTTTCACCCAAATTCGCCAAGGGCATCACATAATGTTACCCTCGAGTTTATATAGAAATCACGGGAAATCTTTCCCTCCTGTTGCACTAGAAAGTTTTTGAGAAGGTCACAAGGAAAACCAGTTGCAATGATACAGAAAGGGTGTGATGACTGCTAAGTCTTCAAACGTGTCCACGTCTAGCTAAATATTGTTCTCATTGAGGGCGATTGCTACATTGCTTTAGTTTTGAAGCAGTATCCGCCATAAACGTCGAGGATACTTATTTTTATTCCTTCTTGCTTTAATACTTATGTTCTAGTTATGTATAGTTGAAATGATGTTGTACTTGTTTTGAAAACATTTTCACGTCTGATCTGTTATAACTGAATGAAAAATCCCTGGGTATTCACTTAAATTGCATGGTTCTCGCTGAATGATGTCACTCATTTCTTATTGGTTCTTTTGCTTTAAAAGTCCGACAGTTAACCCCAGATGGTTCGGCGGATTCATTAAAACACCGAAAACTCTACATCATCATCTCTACATCAAGTTTTCCCTCTTTACACACGATAGACTAATACCCATGATAATAACCCCCAGTGTTTTAGAGCGCTTTTCAATCGAGTGTCGTAAAACCAAACCAAAGCAATTACTGTGACCAATCACAACAGAAGTAAGCAGCGCAATGAACCAATCAGAATACGAAGCAATTACATGTAGCCGGTGCAAAGCGCGGGAAAAAGCGCACGTGCAAGTCACGATTGTTTTTGGTTTTGTTTCTCACTGGTTTAGAAAGTGGCGCGAGTTTTGCTGGCCAATCACAGAGCGAAGCAGTGCAAAACCAAAGCAAAACCAGAATTACTTTCAACACTCAATTGAAAACCGCTCTATTCTCATATCCTTCATAATCATAAAAATTACAATTTCCTCGATTGTGATTGGTTTAAAAAACTACTATTTTCCACTAATTCACTTGCCAAGTTGTTATCGGACAGTTTGTTATCGTAGTCAATTTCAGAGCGACATTGAACAATTTACGCTTCCTTTGTCAGTCTTTTAATACAAAATTTCCTTCCCTTTTATAACTTGGCTCTTCTAGTTTTCTCGGAAGTTGTAATTTTTATGATTAATTGGTAATAAGACTTCGTGTCGTCCAATTCGGTCTGTAATCATACTCGTGATAAACAAATCGGACTCCCGCTTCGCGGTCGTCCGATTTTGTTATCACTCGTATGATTACAGACTGAATTGGACTCCACTCAGTCCTATTACCATTACTTATATACACATGACCATCGACTCTAAAATCAGTAATACTCACTTCCACCTACTTCCACAACGGCGTCCTCACAAAGTATTTTATTACCCATTTATCACTTTTAGCTACTTCTATTTTATTGCTGTAGATATAGCCATGTATTTTTTCATTGTATTTGTAGTTAGGTCTTGCCGATTCTGTGAATATGCGTTAACAAATAAAGTATGTATGTATGTGTACACGAGAACGCATATTCTAGGTATTTTGAGTAAATGGTGTTCTGTTCATTGCGTTAATTCTGTTTATTTGGAGCAAAATGAACGGACTACTAAGACCCTACTAAGCCATTCATTCGGAAAACAAATATTGTTTAATCTAAGTATTCCTATTTTGGACTGAATACCCATATTTATCTCTCTTACCAAATACCCACATCCTAACACTTTGCACATATTGTTGCGTTTTCTTTTGAAATTTTCGCTCTGTTTTCAATCATGTTCCTTCTATGCGTATGCACAGTGAAAACGCTAGCTTTTGAAAACTGGCTCCAAAGTGGTATCAGCTGAAAATGGCCACCCAGTTTTCAAAACGCACCCAGCTAGAAATAGAGAAATCCAGCCCCGAGTTTGAAACTCTATGCTGAAATCGGATAACTTTTTTCCTTCACACAAATACACCCCACAAAGGAAAACATTTGAAAATGACCTCCAGTGGAATTTCCAAATGACCGATTAAAAGAAACTGTCTTTAGAACGCATGCATGTACAATTGTTAAATTCACTTTAGAACTTACAAACGTGTATGTCCTGTTCCTGGTCAGTATCTGGAAACCATTGTTCACCATTTTAATGGGACTGACCGCCTTCACCTAATGAAAAACGAAAACGTTGAAGCCGCTTGAACTCCAATTGTATGGTATACTAATCACGGTACACTACCACAAAATACTGAAATAACATTTGGAGTCCGAAAGGGTTAAACTGAATCTGGTAGCAAGACTTTACAATACGTTAAATACCTGGCTAAAATCGATAGTTCCAAGGTAATTCTCTTCCTGTAGAAAGAAAGGGAATAAATAGGTCATGAACGAATTACAGATACGGAAAATGATACCGAAGCTAATTGCTAATGCAAACACCCGAGCATAATGTTCCATCTTGCCTGTTAATGGGTTTTTCATTTCTTCAGTGCGCTTTCGATGGACTGTGTAACTACATGAGCAAGTTACTCTATATTCCCGTTTGGTCAGACAAGACAGGCAGCCCAAAGTCACAACACAAACGTCGCGAAAATTAGGAAGTGCGCAGTTAACTGTCATGGTTCTGCATATATTTGATTCAACACAATTAACTGAAACTGCACCGTATGTAACATTTCTTTTCCGATAATGCGACCTGACTAGCATGGTATGTGACACCAAATGGAAGAAATGCGACGTTTGAAGGGATGGTGAGTAGAAAATAACACTTAGCCCATGATTTACTCATTGGTTTGTGAAAAAGAAAGCTTTTTCCACATACCGTTTTCTCTGGTGCTTTGAAATACGTTAGGTCTTGCCCATCTAAGGTGAACCATCTTTTTCGAAATCCCTTCAACAAAAACAAACACTCTGTTAAAAACAAAGAATGTAAAAATAAAAACGGAGCCTATTTCTTGATGCGGCGGCCGACGCGGACGAAAACATATCAAAGCTACCGTCGTAAAGGCGATGCCGACAGCTAAAAAGTCGCGGCAAAGAGTTGTCGCATCGCGTGCATAGGGGTGGCTACACGTGCGATATTTGAGGCGTGCTAGCCTGTCTAGCTTGCGATGCCACTTTTTCGAAAAGTTTAATCGTGTCTTGCCTTTGTCATTGTCGTGTCGCGAGCAAGCAGAAAATCGCATGTACGCCCGTGGTTTTTCTAAAGCCTTCAAAAGGTTTTTAATCTTTCTTATGTGAACATATAAGAAATTCCTAACAAAACTTTTTTTTGCAGTGGCTTTATACCTTTTACTACCTTAACAAGCTTTGCCTTGCAAGAGACGAGTTCTTTTGACAGAGTTACAATATGTTGTTGTCTGATACCCCGAAACAGCGGGGTTTAGTTTTTAAGAAAAACGTCCTTCACTTGTTGGTATAACTAAATTTTACTGATAAAAATTTTGCGAGTTACGGTAGGTAAGTTTTATTGTACCAGTAAAAAACTAATCATGTATGATAATGATAATGATAATGATAATGGTAACGATAATGATAACGATAATGATAACGATAATGATAACGATAATGATAACGATAACGATAATGTTAACGATAATGACAACGATAACGATAACGATAATGATAATGATGATAATGATAACGATAATGATAACGATAATGATAACGACAAGGATAACGATGATAATGATAACGATAACGATAACGATGATATTCTAATCAGTGCCTTAGAACCAAGATTCTGGCCCTAGAAGGCAAATGTAGACAAAATTAATGGTTTGGTGCCACTAATTTTGGCTGTGATGTTGAAATCTAATGACCCCTTTTGAAATTATTGTTCAAGCATGTTCCTTGTTCCTTTCGGTACCAGTTTTAACGGTGAAATAAAATTGAACCAAGCCAACAACAAGAAACTGCATCACATCTCTCAGTTGGGAGCTACTAGTGCAGTATCAGCCACCAGGTTGAAAAAAGCAAAATAATTAATGTTCTTGTAACCTGGTGGCTGATAGTACATGTATACTTTTGTCATGAACCTGAAAGTATGTGTAATTGTATCACAATACAATACAATACAATAACTTTTATTTCAACACGATGGTGATTAAAGCATTGCTGCTTATGGGGCCGTGCATTTAAACTAACTAAAACTTGAGGAATAAAAGTATATTGAAATCGTCTTAATATAATAGAAAGTTATCATTATTATTGTGAGGCATTGTTTGCGGAGATTCCTCCTGAAAGTCTAAATTACGTAATTTGTCAGATTTAGAGGCCATTCTTGTGTAGTTCTTAACGTTGGATGTCTTTGCGAGATCCAGAGTGAGGAGATTCCACACAATAGATACTCTGAATGCTATTGAATTTTTCATGAAATATGTGTTAAAGCGAGGCACTGTTACTGTGTTCATAGTGCGTAAATGATGTATAGGAGAAGTCTTCTTGGTTAAGATATGACCCATAGAGGGAGGAGTATAATCATAAAAAATCTTATATGAAGGACCATAGCTCATAATTTTTATTGTCTCTCTAATTTGAACTTTGATTTTAAATGAGTATTTACATGTAAATAAATTAAGATGCTACACATTTAAGGGTGCATAAAAAATATTTCAATCAGTTCATCTGCAAAAAAATTATTCCAGGTGAAGTTTATAACCATGGTGTATGCCAGAAGCTCCTGTGCATGCAAATTAAGGTAGTGGTTTGTGTATTAACCCTTTAACACCTAAGGGGTCTCCCTTTGTTGAGTAAAATCATCTGGCGTTAGACAGAGCACTCTTAAGGAGTAAAGGGTTAAGTTTTAGAAAGTTCCAGAGTGCTATGATTTCATATATGAAAACCATAGCAGGGTAAGGTCAAGTGCCAATCATCCACAACTTCCACATCTCCCATAATAGACTTTTTTTTAAGCACCTAGGCTTATCAAGGGGGCTTACAATAATACAAATTTAAATCAGGCTCACACACAAAACAGACAGACACAAACAAATTATTTTTATTTATTTATTTATTTGTAAATTTATTTGCAAATTGAAACAGCAAATACACATCATCAACACTGAAACAACAAAGTAAAAGAAATGATTACAAAAGTATTAAAATACTAACAAGAAAGCACGTATGACAGCTACCAAATGATCCCGAATACACTTCATTGGACAACAAGAACAAACTAAAATTACTTATAAAGATTATAACGCCACTAACAAAGATAATATGTAATCAAAAGACAGTAAACAGATTTTAGAGTAGAATGGCCCAAGTGCGATGAAATTTAGAAAGAGCTTTTTTTGCAATTGTGATCTCTTTTAACATTTCAAGTTTTTCATGTATAATGGGAAGATAGTTTTGAAAATCTAAATCATCTTTGCGAAGGCTTGTGCAGAAAATGTGATATTTAGCAATTAATAAACAGTAGTTTAGTATCTGCCAATGCTTTGTCCTTTCATGCCAGCCATACAATATGTGACTCGGATTTATAATTAAATTTTCATTAGTTTTTGTGTTCCACCAAACTAGGAAGGAAGTCCAAAAACTGACTACGGAAGCGCAGTTAATCAGCAAGTGGTTCAGTGTTTGCTCTTTGTCATTACAGAAATTACAGCTAGCATTGTCTAGAAGGCTGTCACAAAAAAGTGTTAAGTGCGGGTAGAAAGCACGTTGTGGATCACTTTATATTGGAACATTATTGTCTTCACTTCGTTTGTTGTTGCGAATGGCAGTAGATATACATTTTTGATGTTGTCTCTTGTAAAACCATCGCGGAGTATTCTATTTTCAGCAGTTGGAGGAACGAAAACGGTTTCAGAAGGGCGGAATAAATGGATCTGGTAGTTGGGGGGTAGGCAGAGATGTTGTTTTCATCCGCTTGAGGGGTAATGGGGTTTTCAAGGTACGCTTTCCACATTGCAGCAGGAATTGCATTAATTAAACCGTAGTACTGAGTGAAGGGAACATTCAGATTAAATTTCGATCGAAACTCCTGCCAGTTTGAAAAACACATAGTTACAATGAAATTTACATAACTAGAGATAATATTAATTTAACACTCAAACAGTGGCCATCGAAAAGCAATTAGTACTAATTATAAAACTGATCTGGACTTCACGAAATAAAGCACAGTTAATATCATAATTTATAGATTTAATGCCGTGCAATAAAAAATTAATTTTGCTAGCATCGCTGCTCGATGACCATGTTTCACCAAGAATACTGTCTAGCAGCAGAGGTAAGGAGGACATTACGTTGAGTGGCATACCTGGGGCAAAACAAAAAGAAGTGTTTCACCGATTCAGAGTCAAGACCGCACTTGCAAATAGGCGATGCACAATGATTAATTTTAAACAAATATTCAAGAAAATCCAAGTCTAAGGCAGGTGTGATCAATAGATGCACGCCTTGAAAGAGAGAATTCAAATTTATAACTTATTATAACTATGGGGAAAGAAAGTTGACCTTAATTTAGCTTTAAACATGGGAAGAGAAACAGAGTTTCGAACATCTAAGCCCAGAGAATTCCAGCCAGTGATAGCAGATGGAAAAAAAGACTTTTGAAAGCGAGAAGTTCTACATGAAAATTGTGTAAAGTTTTCCCTTGACCTAAGATGATAATGTGTATGCTCACTAGATAGTTTTGGAAGAAGCTCACTTAAATAATGAGGTGCAAGATTCTTGAAATTTTGTAAAATTGACTTAGAAGGCGTAGTTTCCTTCTGCTACTAAGGGGATGAACTTGTTTATCATGCTTCAGAGAAAAAACAACATTATGAGATTTAACAGGATTCATGGTTACCAACCATTTATCAGCCCACACAGCAATCTTATTTAAATCAGAATTAAGATGACCAGCTGATATGGCGGGGTTGTCAAGACTTAAGTCATCTGACTTAATTTGTTTGGCCCACCAACCCCCCCTCCTCCCCCCCCCCCCCCTTAAAAAAAAGAAAAAAAATGACATAAGCATTGTTTTCAATTTCTTGCAGGATGATTGGCCTAAGAGAAATTAAAAAAAAAATGCTTGCTTAAAGTGTATCGTAGGAGATGTGGAGGTGGTGAATTGATTGAAAAAAAGTACCGGTAAATTAATTCTGGATATACCCTCATTATGGTCTAAATATGTCTCACAAGTAGGGAGACTAAACTATGAATCATTAATCATACAGGGCAGCAGTTGTAATGAGATATCAATGGAATTATTCTTTTTCCTGAAATAGCTTTAGGGCTGTTGAGGCTGCTAATTTAGGACCAGAGGGTCCTAAAGCTATTTCTTACATTCTATTGGTTACATACTGAGCAATAAATAATAATTATTTTTTGCTCAGAATGTAACCATGATGTAATTATAGCTAAATTGTAATATTGGACCCTCTGGTCCTAAATTAGCAGCCTCAACAGCCCTAAAGCTATTTCAGGAAAAAGAATAATTCCATTGATATCTCATTACAACTCCTGCCCTGTATGATTAATGATTCATATTTTAGTCTCCCTACTTGTGAGACATATTTAGACCATAATGAGGGTATATCCAGAATTTATTTACCGGTACTTTCTTTTTCAATCAATTATTATTGTCCTTCTATAAGGTCATGTCACGACTCACTACATAATCCCAGGAGTGAGTCTAGAGTTTACAATTATTTTTTTTTTGTCTTTCACTGTAGAAGCATCATGTATGACCTTTCACTTGCAAAACAATGGAAAGTGAGCTGGCCTCATTAATTATACAGTGATGAGATGAGGACACAGGATGCTGAAGATGACTGGAGCATTCTTAAAGTTGAATAGCAGCCTATCAGGTCTTGAATATAGCTGATATGTAGATGTGATGGATTTCTTTGTGAATATGTCAGATGACTTATTTCCTTTCTTTACCTTGAAATAATTTGTCAGGTGTGTATACTTAACCCTTTCGGTTCCAATATCATATCATATCATATATCAGCGATGTCCAGTGTCTGATTTTCTGTTAAAATAAAGTTAATTGTTCAAACATACAGATCACAAGACTAAAGGAATAGAAATGATCACCAAATAAAAGGTCACTATATGTTTAAACAAATACCTCCGCCAACAAATATACTATAAAATATTCAACGTACAGAATCAGAAATAGGAGTGCATCTTAAAGCACTCTTCAAGAGTGATAAGTATCAACAGACAGCTTGGTAATGCATACCAAATGCTAGTGAGATCATAACAGGAAAAAAGTGAAGGTATCAAAAAGAGGATGATCTTAAATTAATGACTACATATTTTCTTGTTGGTTGATGATGATGAACTTTATTTAAGTTTCTAGTCTTCCTGTTCCCTCAAAAAGCAGGACACACCAGAACCTTTTGGAGGAGAGTCGGGGAATCGTCATCTCAGCGGAAGTCGTGCTTCATACACTGCATCACAAATAAACACTGTGTATTTTCTCCGTGTACAAGTTAATGGCAATCAGTCCTCCAAGCTACGTTTTCCAAAGTTATCAACCTTCTCCGTAAAGTCACTGCAATTAAGAGCGAAACCAGAAAGAGACGCATCTTCGCTGACTTCTTTCAGCTGACTGCTAAATCAAAATGTTTCAGCGAGAGAGGTTCGATTCCTTCTGATATTTACGTAGTCAGTAGCACATCTCTTCGTGTGGATTTTTATTTTGAAGCGTAATTAGTTGTCAGCATATATCTGATTAAGGATTCAGATTCTTTGAAAAGATCGATATTGGTTGGTTACGTGACAGGTACATGTATGCGTGTGTTGCTAACAATAGTTCATGTAGACCAGCAAATCGCAAGTTCAAATTCCTTGGTCTTTGTGAAATGAGCTCTTACCAAGCACAGAAAATACCATAACCTTGACTTTGTGCTTATTTAGAACCAGTTAATTTCGTGTTCTAAAACACCCGAAGCAAGGTATAAATGACGCGCATCTGAGAGACATACCTCAAAGAACCTTTTCCCAGCCTTGTCAAGAACTCCTTCGAAATGGAGTCGCGCATCAGGCGAAGTAGACATAATTCGTCGGATTTTCTTCGTCAGAATGTCGGATTTGGCTAAATCATCTGGTGTTTTGCTCTGAGTTTCAAATCTTCAGCGAACCAATAAGTTGCGAGTTGTTTTAAACTTTCAAAACAAACCTCCGTGACCCGGAAACTACAACTGAGCAACTGAGCACGAAAGCTGTGGGAATCGGGTTTTATTCTCGTGCATTTGCCGAAGTTTTACGAACATTTTCCGAAAAAATGCCGAAGCAACGTGGCCTTGCCGAAGACGGCCGACGGAGGATGCGCACTTCACTTGTTTCAAACAGTCACAAAGAGGAGGGAAAATTTAGTTGCTGGAATGGGAGGCTCGGACAGTAAACTAAATTTTAGAAAGGCTGTCGTTCAGCTGACGACGAAAAAGACGGTGAGTCTAAATATGATGATTTGTCTCTCAACGGATTGCTTTGAATCTTGTCTCACAAGGCAGCGAATGGCCGTTACACCTGATCAATTGCTCGCTCCTTCAACTGCTCTGTCGATTGTTTTTCAGGCCGTGGAAGCGACCGATGACACTTTTTGGGACCAATTCTGGTCTGAGTCGTCAGCGAATATAAGCGATGTCTTTACCTTGATTCCAGCCTCTGAAATCAGGTCTTTACGGGACGAGAATCCGTCGAATTTGGCGACGCTATGTTACAAGGTGGGTGAGAAATACAAGCTTTTATTATAGGATTCCACTTCGTGTCACTGCAGCCTGTACATGTGTATGAATGAATCACACTTTGACACTTTGTGTGTTCACAGCGCAAAAAATTTGCTATATCCTTGCTTGATTTCGCTTTTGTTGACAGATAATTGTTTTTCTTTAACCTAAAGTACGGCCTCAATTTTGCGAAATTATTTTGGTAGTTAGTAGGCGATAAACTGCTTGGGAAATTTTGTATTTCAACTTGATTGATTGACCACAACATAACAAGAATTACTCTCTTGTATAGACATGGTTTGTCATAAAATGGCAGGAATTTTCAAGGAAGTGAAATATTATACTAACAATCAAGCTTATTTTAATTTACTTAGTTTAGAAAAGCCAAATTGCGATATTTCGTTATTGACGACCTTACTAAGGCCAACTCGTTTTAGAAAGCCGCTGCAAAACATTTTATCTACAGCTGTGCATGTGGGTGTCTCCCTTCGCATAAATATTCCCTTTCATCTCTGTGCGAAAGAAAAAACTGAAGTGCTGTTACTGTACGGTATTCAGCAAGCAGCCACTAACTTCACTTTTTGGAGGATGTTTTGAAATTTTCACTTATTGCAACTGAATATTTCACAGCTGTTCTTTTTCACTATAAATAATTTAAATACTGGAATGTTAAGGTCAATAACAGCTTAATTTCTTTTTTTCTAATTTTGCAGCTGATTTGATATTTTTAGATTGCTTATGATCAAATACCAAATTAATTTTTTTTGTGTTGTTTGTAGCTTATTTTGTAAACTGATAACAGAATCAAAATAAAGGGACTAATATTTACTGTATATTATTTTCTCATGTTCACGGAGTGGGCCTTGTGGAGTTGGCCTTGTGTAAAGTTCCTTAATCTTGTGGTTTTCTTCCCCTTTAATTTCATTATTTGAGGAGAAGAGGAACATCACTTCCCATTAACTTTGTAGCTCTACTTAACCCTTTGAACTCTTTTGGCAATTTTCTCCGTGCAAATAGTTGAAAGGGATCTACATGTAGATGTCCTATATGAAGGTCTCCCTTGAAATGTTTGCTGCTTTGGAATACCAAGGACTCAAGTTTTATACTGATGTCACCAATTTGAATCGTTGTTGTTTTGCTCTCGACCGTAACAAGTTGTAATCGGTAGGTACTTGCTTTATAAGTGTGTTTTTGAGCCATTTTTCACAGCAGAAGTTCCCAGGCTGGTATTATTAAGCTGGAATGGACAGTAGAGGGAAACCTCTTTACAAAGCCAGTGGTGAGAGATAACTTCACAACGACTGGGACGCCAAAAGTGGTTGTTTCCAGTCATGGCAGCTCAGAAGTGAAGTTTGTCTCTCTAGCCATTCTGTGATGGATTCTTGGACCTAGCAAGGCAATTTTGGCGAGATTTAACTTGCAAAACATACCAACGCATACCATCTTTTGCCAGTAGGTCCAGGTGGCTCGACACTTATGAGAAATCTATAAAATGAGGATGGCGGGACTTGCATTTCACCGTGGTATCCAAATCTCGCAGAATGCAATCCAGGCGCCAAAGAGAAAAACAGAGGCTTCAAAAGTGGCGAATTGAATGTCTGATGCTCGACTTGTTGTAGGCGTGAAAGGCAAAATTGGAGATAAATGCTTAGTCATAAGATCAAGGTTTGCTCTCTTTAGAATATTTGGTTTACCAAAGGAGATTTTGAATTAAAGAAATGAAAGCAAAGATGTGTTTTTAGCTTTGTGCCAGGACGTATAAAATGGCCAGTTTTGGTTTTGCTTGAAAACAAATAATGATATGGAATGGGAAACGAAGGATATTCCCAGTGTATTGGCTCTTAAAGCGTAAAACAGTTACTGGTTGACACTGCAGTACTATTATACTACTGTATAAACAGACCATAATAATCAGGTCTAAATTTGAGAGTGTGGGCAATCTTGAAAGCGGTAGGCCTGTCTGTCGTCTGATATATTGGACACTGGGCCTTAAAGGGTTAAAGCAGTTCACTCAAGCCCTGGCTTTGTTCAAAATAATGTAACATACAGTTTAAGGAGGCCTTCCGAGGGGTGGTATGGTGTCGCTTTGTCGCTAGTTTACTACTCCGTCTGTTGCTTGTTTAGTTAGGGACAAATGTCGCTGTTGCACCGAAAACAAAGAGGAATGGCCGCAAGTGAATTGTTGCTATCACAAGTCACAAACTGTTGCGTGTTTTCTGCCAATTTCTGTTGGTTGTCGGAGTTTTGGGAGAAGATTGTCACCTGTTTTTGGAGCCATGTCACTTGTCGCTTCTATCCCTTGGAAGGCCTCTTTAAGAAGGCTCCCTAGAGTTTGAAGACCGTGTGCACTAGTTTGGACCTGGGCACTAGTTAGACTGGGCACTAGTTTGGTGTAAGGACTCTCACTAAAGCCTGAAATGCACATGTTTTTTCTGACTTTTGTGATGTCAGCCTGACCAAATCTGTAAAATTAACTGCTTATTTTCTTGCACAATTTTATTTTTAAATTGGCTCATTTCTAACCCCATACAGTTCCTAACAAATACCTTATTTTTGTTAAAATCTGTCAGAGCTACAGATGTAATCGAATATACATGTATTTAGAAAAATGACAAATTACAGAATATTGGCAAAACCGTCTGAACAACCTTGACTTTGATAACTGAGTTAATCTTTTGTCTCACGATTGAGTCACAAAGATGTGGATTGCAACATTTCGACTGCTATACTGCTGGTCTTCATCAGGCGATGGTGTCGACTGGCTATGTGTGAGTATAAGAAGCACCGTGGCTGGTGGTGATTGGTGCGTTTCGATCCTCGCTTAGGCTGTTGTTGATTGGAGGATTTTGATCCTTGTCATTCAGACTAGAAATTGTTCCCTCAGCGGTCCGCTTTGGTACTGATCGGCTGTTGTGTTGTTTGATCGTGGGCATCCACGCTTCAGGAATTTCAATTCCACTGTCCCTGTTGATGTTGTTAGGGTGAAGTCTTATGTGAATAGCCTCTTTAACCCTACGGGTGTACCAATGTGGGTCTTGGTCAATAAATTTAACTTCGTCCCAGAGCGGATAATTGAGTATAGACTAAGGGTTTTTTCAAACATTGGCCCTCTGCCTTATTGAACTTAATGTAGATTTCAGTTGGATAGGGTAAAGTTCAATGTCTGAGTCTGTTGTGTGCAAGTTTAACATTTCACCTAGACATGCCAAAGAGTGACATATTGCTTAAGAACTGCTCTCTAATAAACCAGCAAGATCAATGTGCTGATCGACTGAGAGTCTCCTAAACATTCCACCTGCAAGACTATTGCTCAATGGTGAATGTGCCTTCCAGCATGATGCACCAAAGTTCTGGAATTGCCAGCCTGATATAATTTGATGCTGTGGGTCTTTAAACAGTTTTTATTATTAATTAATTTATTTATTTAAATTTATCTTTTTATTGTATATTTGAAACTCTTTCTTTGTACCGGTAGTTTTATTATCTTTAGTGGATTAGCAAAGTAAATGAACTGTACAAACTTGCCATTGGAAATGGCACTTGTTATTATTATTATTATTATTATTATTATTATTATTATTATTATTATTATTATTATTATTATTATTATTATGAGGATTTATATTTTAATTTACTTTATTCATAGATTTAAAAAATAAAACAAATAGACTATTTACAGGTTCAAGAATATGAATTATAAAACATTTTACCCTATGTACGTTCTTCTTGTGTACGAAAGAGAATTGTCGACAAATGACTATCCAAAAACACTACTAATAGCAATTATAAAAAGCATAAAAAAGTTAATAAAAGAAAAAAAAAACTATCTAAAAATAATTTCGACTGACAAAAAAGTTACTACTTAAATTCTGGGTTGCGCACTTTCCGATGTAATGTCAATGTCTGATTTATTATTATTATTATTATTATTATTATTATTATTATAATTATTATTATTATTACTATTTTATTATTATTAAAGGACATATACAGCTGTAGCTGAGTTTGCTCTTCAATAGATTTAAAATTAAATCATCTCAGACAGATTATAATTATAATTAAGAGGTTTTCCTGCTGTTTACATACATTGTAGGCTTGGTTACATGTAAATGCACAAACATGTACTAAACATTGTGCATGAGCCTGTTCTTACTTAAGATGTAATATTAAGCATTGTCAGTGATGAAAAGATGTTGAAATAGCAGCCATTAAAATAATAAAATAATATTACATGTATCATTTGAAGGTCATTCTTTATGAAATACAATCAGCCAAATTTGGCAATACACCGTACTTCTCACACAATAATTATTATTCCACTGACGCTTGTTGAAAGGAATGGTTACAGCCAAGTTACAGTGTACTGCTCCATGTCTTGTAAACTTGCTATCATTACATAATCATGCACCTACAGTGTACATGTGAAATAATTGTTAAATATTATTATATTTATTATTTTCATTATCATTGTTGTAGTTGTTGTCATTTTTGTTATTTTTGTAACAGCCATTTTCTTTGTGAATGATATATGAAATGAATCATATATGAACTGCGGAAATGAAATCAAATGAAGAATGATCCTCGCAGTTGTGAACGCAATTAATGCAATTGCGAAAAGAAGCCTGTAAAAAATTCAGGACTTCAACGGGGTTTGAACTTGTGACCTCGCGATTTACCAGTGTGATGCTCTAACCAACTGAGCTATGAAGCCACTGACATTGGGAGCAGGTCAATTGTGGGTTCATATGATCCCGTGAAAGAAATGAGTGTGAATGATATATGAAATGAATCATATATGATCTGCGGAAATGAAATCAAATGAAGAATGATCCTCGCAGTTGTGAACGCAATTAATACAATTGCGAAAAGAAGCCTGAAAAAAATTCAGGACTTCAACAGGGTTTGAACCCGTGACCTCGCGATTTACTGGTGTGATGCTCTAACCAACTGAGCTATGAAGCCACTGACGTTGGGAGCAGGTCAATTGTGGGTTCATATGATCCCGTGAAAGAAATGAGTGTGAATGATATATGAAATGAATCATGTTATTGTTTCTTTCAGTGTGTTGAAAAGCTTCATAATGCGACGTTGACTGGGTGTACTGGTCCATGCGAACAACTTTGTGGTAAGGTTTGATTGTGATTTATAAGTATTATTACAGCACAGGGGCTCCACTTTTAATCAGTCAAGAAACCTTTTACACAAGAGAAAACAACTATTCATCTGTAGGAAGAGCAGAATTTAGAATAAATTTTCAACTTTGATTGTGAAGCACATCTCCATTCATTTTAACTCGATACACAGGATGCGAGATTTTTAAAGCAGGGTGCCAACAATTCCATCGGGCCAAATTCCCAGCACTGCTCCCACCAAACCATTATAAAGAATTATTTTCTGTTAATTGTTTGAGTCATGTACACTGTAGCTGTCCTTCTAGGGATTTTTAACCTGTAATGCTAGTAGATACAGAAATTTCTGGAACAATATAATTTTTTGTGAGTTTGTACTCAGGGTGAGGGTGACCTAATGCAGTGGCAAAAAGCAAGAACCTTTGATGTTGCAAAAATGCAATGTAACTACTTGTTAAACTCATCGCCAATCGATGAGCTTGGAGATGGTGCCTGCCAAAGTGGGCGGTGATTCCAGGGCGAGCAACGAGCCTTGAGCCACAAGCCCTGAGTAGGGCACACAGGCATCCACGGCAACTCTGCGAGCAGCAACCACCCAAGGACTATCCAAGGGTGCTTGGAAGGCGAAGGGGCCACGAACAGAGATGACGTGGAACCTGCGCCACCACCCAAAATCACCCAAGCACCCGCCTCCAGCTCAATACAAGACACTGGACGACACTTACTCGCGAACAGCAACGCTGATAATGAAATGGGAATGAAGAGTCCACTAACAAAAGCAGGATGAAAAGGAGGCGCCAAAGGCAAAGGTCCGCAGCAGCCCTTCCGGCCGCAAGGCATGATGAAGCTTCCGCATGAAGTAGGAACTGAGCTGGGGAACTGCCATGGACTTCGCGATTGAGTAAAGGAGCCGTGGCCTGGCACAACCAGGCAGGCACAAGGAAGACCAATCCGCGTGATTTCCTGGCAATTCGAGAGCGAAGAAGCACAATCCGCAAGTTGCACGAGCAAAATAAAAAAAACAGCTAGAGGAACCGCAAGATAACCACCAGGATGCCGTGAAAGTCGTCTCTGGTCTAAAGGGCAATTAGAGTGCTTCCCACGGGTACCAGGATCATGGGCCAACCGAGCCAGCGACGAGATGAGAAGAGAGTGAAGCCAAGGTCTCAGACGGAGTGTGAATGTACGACTGGTAGGCAGAACTAGACCAACGTCCCAAGGCCTGAATAAGGTGATCAGGGATGCCGTTACGAGCTGCCACAGTGGCCGCACCAATGCGAAAACTGTGACTGGAGAAGTTGCCCGACACACCCGCTTCAGCTAGGATTTCTCTGATACGAGCAGTGAGGACAGCGCGGGATAGGGGCCAACCATCCTGGAAAAGAAAGAGAGGGCCGCCCGCATTACCCCTTACTGCCAAGTAGGCCAAAACAGCTTGGAGGGCGCACAGAGGGAACCGTCCCCTGCCAATGTGGACAAAGCAGCCTTTCCGAAAGGGGTCAGTCTTGGAGGCTTTAATCCTCACTCGCAAGCAGGAAGGATTGGCGTCAGAGTCTACTGAAATGTCACGAACGCTTAAGTGGAGTGCAGGGGAGAAACTAGCCAAATTGGGAACAGTAAATTCTGCGGGTCTGAGGAAGCCGAAATAGGCGAGGTTGCATGCAGCCCAAAACATGCAGTGGTCAAAGATGGATAAATCTAGAGACCCAAAAATGATCATCAAAATGTCATCCGTAATTGGAAGACGCTGAGCTTCAGGGGAACCTTGGGTCCGTTTGATTCCTCGAAGAACCCGCTGCAAGCAAAGACAGTTGACCAGAGGGTCAGGGAAGCCTTCTTCGATATGCAGAGCACGAACTGCTGAAAGGTAAACCTTGATCGAAGAGTGCTGCACTGATCCAGCCAGGAAAGTGGCAAATAGGCACAAAGTCCATTCATTGGTGGGGCACGGAGAGCCACTAGGATGCAACTTGCCCAACTGCGCACAAAAGTTGATGAACTTCCTCTGGCCAGAAGCGTAAGATCTCCGAGTGGAGTCAGCCAAACCTTGGGCTAACAGGAACTGGCACTGTTGCTCTAATGAGAGCCAATCAATTCTTCCAGGAGTTGAGGCGGAATGGACACTGGAAGCAACTGAGCCTTAGGAGCTAACCTCCGGAACTCCTGCCAATGAAAATGGGACAAAGCGTCAGCAATGCAATTATGAACCCCAGGAACAAGTTGAGAGGCAAAGGAGAAATTGAAACGCGCTGCTGAGGTGAGAAGATGGCGAAGCAAGTGCATTAACACTGGAATCTTGGATGTTCTAGAGTTGAGGATGTAAACCACTGCCTCGTTGTCGGTACGAAAAAGAACATGGCGCCTGGCGAAGTGAGGACCCCAGACGTGAGCAGCAATGACGACCGGGAACAACTCTTTATAGGCTATAGAGTGAGAGGCTTGAGAAGAAACCCATGAGCCAATGAACCACTCCCCATTGAAAAAGGCACCAAAGCCCAGGGAACCTGACGCATCAGATATGACTTCGAGGTCAGGGGAGGCAGACATGCCGGGAAACAACCAAAAATAGACGCCGTGCCAAGAGGACAAGAACTGAAGCCACCACTGGAGATCCAGATGAAATTCAGAATTTAGGCGGATCGGATGGTCTCGTTTGCGAAAACACTGGAGCAGATTGATCATTCGACGCAGGAAGGTACGACCTGGCCACACGACCTTAGCAGCATGATGTAAGTGGCCAATGAGGGATTCCAGTTCGCGCCTGGTACACCAGCGTTGGTCCTGCCACGACTGAAGCAGCGTCTGTAAAGCACAGAGCTTATCCGCGGGGAGACGGGCCACCTGAGCCACCGAGTCTAATTCAATGCCCAAAACAACTAAACGCGTGGACGGACCAATGCACTTATCTGGGTGAAGTGGAAGTCCTAAGGAGCGGCAGACAGCTATGGAAGTGGCTAAGTTCTCAGCACATACCGTATTTATTCGTCTATAAGCCGATCCCGGCTATAAGCCGAGACCCCTAAACTTAGCAAGTCAAGTAGTGACCAGATGTTCACCAAAAAAACCCAGAAAACTCTTGGCTATAAGCCGAGACTCGAAAATCGAATACCTAAGTTCCGTGGAGAAAAAAAATGCATGGATCGTGTGCCACACTTCAGTGAGAATTGTGTTGAAAATCTAAAAAATTCAATGCCATACCTTCACCATAAAGGAATTTTAATGAACCTTGTAACTTTTAGGAAATGTTTGGAACCTTTTTATGCCAAAAAAACTCAAAACACTTCCAAAATACAAAAGATCGAAGTTGTAAACGACCCGCCATCTTGTATAACCTGGCGGGCTACGTGAGTGAGAGGTTACCAAGCCAGCAACGTGCTTTGAGTCACGCTCGGTTGTGCTTGATCCCAAAAGCAGAAACAGGATGGTTTTGCTCAAGTTTATTGAAGAATTTCTTCCGAAAATAACATCACAGAGTAGACCCAATTAATTCACAGGAAATGTGACAACTTCTGTGGAGATAACAAGCTTATAGTAGGGTATGTGAAGCAACAAACAAGTTAAGTGTGATGTCAACGACGACTGATGAAACCTTCCTTGAAGCAAAACTAGCAAATGGCTCCTTTACGAACCTCCACATATACAAAAGTCAATGATAACACAGAAAACTTGTTTTTGGCTCTCATTTTCATTGTTGTCTTTGGGTCTTTGAAAATTTTTCCCCCGAAAGTTATCGGCTATAAGCCAAACCCCCTTCTCTGGTGGAAAATTTACTCTCGGTGGTTTAATTTAACGGAAAAATCGCTCGGCTTGTAGTCAAATAAATACGGTAGGTTAGTGTCCGGTGGGCCAGCTGTAATAAAATCGTCTAAATAATGTAACAGCACTGAAACATTGTGTGTATTTAGGAGAATCCACTCCACCATGTCAGCCACAGAATTGAAAATATAAGGAGCGGAGCGGAGGCCAAATGGTAACGCTAAATCAACATAATAGTGCTTCCGCCATTTCATACC
The DNA here is from genome assembly GCA_016490735.1 of Pachyseris speciosa. NCBI lineage: Eukaryota > Metazoa > Cnidaria > Anthozoa > Scleractinia > Pachyseridae > Pachyseris > Pachyseris speciosa. Next base: position 855,122 of record JAEMWC010000306.1, on the reverse strand, counting down.
CAGGAGATATCGATCTGAAGGGTGGACAGCTATGTTGTGGTAAGCTGCCTCAACATCGAATTTTGCAATCAAGGCTCCTAAGCCATAGTTTGAAATCATACTAATGATCTGATCAACCGTGATGTATTGCATGGTAAACTCATCTGGGTCGATTCCATCATTAACACTTAGACCACCGGGGGATGACAGGTCCACTATGAGCCTCCATTTGCCTGGTTGACCCTTTTTGGGGATAACTCCAAAGCTGCTAACATGCAAATTCGGGAAAGGTGGGGAGGAAAAAGGCCCTGTAACCCTCCCAAGGGAGACCTCGTTAGCCAAGTAGCGGTCAATGACCTCAGAGTGTTGATTAGCAGAGGCCTTATTGGACTTGGCTGACTTCAATTCTTGGAGTGGTGAAATCCCAGGCGGAAACCATTCCGGAGTCCGTCCAGGACAAAGGCAACTAGATGTTGGTCTGGATGCTGGGACAACTTGGCAGCGAACACTTCAGGCTTTAGAGGGCTAACCACAGGGGGCAAGGGGTTGGAGACTAGAAGGAAACAGAAGGAGAGACCGTAAATCCCCTCAAAGGACCCCCCGAACTTAGGGCAGTTCTGACTAAAACTAAGACGAGAACAACACCGGAACGGTAAAGACATGTTTAATTCATCGAGCCCATAGCGCAACAGGGGCAGGCAAAGGGATAAAAACATTGACAATCCCAAATAATTAAGCTGAACAATCAAGAGCATGCAGTATAAAGAAGTCTGCCTGTCATAAAGCGAAAAAACGAAACGAAAGGACATGACCGACCGCGAAAACATGGAGCACGAGCAAGGAAAGCTGATAAACAAATAATGACTAACTATTTAATGAAAAGAGGTGGTCCATACAAGGGGGAGGGGGGGGGGGGGGGCAAACTAAGAGATCCAACTGACACACTGAGCAAAAGACGGAACATTCTGATCAAACGCAACTAACACTACTCTTAAAGTTCTGAGTAAGGAAAATCAACTTTGAGCCAACAGTTACTGACGCCGTGCTTTGTGGCCAGACGAGGAGCTAGATGCCAGAGACCGAGATCTGTGGCTGACAAAACTCTCCTGCTTACGGTCTGGTCTTGAACTGCGCGATACGGAACGATGGGTGCCGCCACATGTGCTGCAACGATGATAATAGCGGCAAATCGTGTAAGGGGCGGTGCACCTTCCCTTGTTCCAGGACATACAAGGGATCCTAGATGAGCTGGAGCCCACTGGTTCGGTCAAATCTGGCGACGTGCCGAGGTAGGGGCTGCGAGGGGAAGCACCGCCAGCGTGAAAAGTAAAGAGCTGAGCATTCATGGTCACCCAGTCGACCAGCCGGGTTGCCGCGGCGTGTTCGCGAAAAGCTTTGTCGTGAGCAAGCCAAACCCGTCCGCTAAACTGGCGATAAATCCGCAGGATTAATAACTTGTACAAAGTTAAATCTTTCCAACGATGAGGAAAAAACGATGTTAGGACAAGCGAGAACACCGTGAAGGCTTCCGTCCAAGTAGTGATATCCTCAATTCGCCGACGAGGTTTCTTCGGGGGAGCAGATAAAACTAAACGCCCACCAAGCATCAATTGTGGCTCTGTCTCGGAGCTGACCAAGTTCGCCGCTAACAGTTCCGACAAATCGACGAATTTTCCGCTGCGGATTTGCGAAACGAGTTTAGCAGGAACGGGAGAAAAGCCAGGGCCCACAACGAACGGCTGATCCGCCAACGAGTTGACAATGGATGGAGGTAATTGAGCAGAAACACCGCTTAAGGCATGTCCCGAAGACGAAACGATCGCTGGGGCCGGCGCGTTAAAAGTAGACACAAAAGTAGGCACAACAAGAGGAATGGGCCTACCTGAAGTCGAGGAGCTTGAAATGGAAGGCTGAAAACCTGTCCCAGCGACGAGAAAAGTCGAAGCTAGGCCGCTCAACAACACAGATGACGAACTGGCGCCAGAACAAGAGGTGGGACCCGCGATTGCTGGTTCTGGTTGCCTTTGCGAGGCCTGAACAGCCACCTGAACAGCCTGATTGACACAAGATCGGGCGAAAGAACAGCGGTTGAGGCCGTCGGAAGCGGAATTGCCGAAGCCGCGGCGCTAACCAGTGGCGAGGAAACAGCAACAGGCTCGCCGGGCTGCGAAGAAGCAACGGATGATGTCCCGCTTGTAGCTGTACTTGAAACGGGAGTGGAGGAAACTTCGTTGAAAGAAAAAGCCGCTGCTAGGCTGTTGTTGGTTTGCCTGGCTGTCATAATGGCGAGGAAAAAGAGGAACAACTGAATGATTTGCTGCCTGAAACAAACTGCACCTCGCCCAGCAGAACTGAACAACACGTGCGATTCGAGAACCCCGTATGTCACCTCCGGGCGCATGATTCCCTGACCGCCGCTGACCAGCATTACATTGGCTCGATTTTAACTTAGCCTAAATTACATTTAGCCACGTTAAATGCTTTGGTTATAGTGGAAATGCACTTACATGTAGCTGCTCTAGCTACATGTAGTTCACAAGCATTCCACTTAAATAACTTGAAATAAATAATTCAAACAAAGATAACATGGTTAAGAAACCCAACTGGTGGGAGGCAAACCAGTTGGCTATTTGCAAGTGAACCCTCTCCAACTAGCGGCCAGAGTGAGACTTGAACCTGGGGCTTCTGCTTTACAGGTCCAATGCCCTAACTGCGTGACCATGCTGCCCTGGGACCATGTACCGGGTTCCAGATAAGATTTTAAGGCAGGGTGTCAACAGGGAATTCCATCGGGTCAAATTCGCACTGCTCCCACCAAACCATTATCAATTTTCTGTTAATTTGTCGGGGCATGTAGCTGACCTTGTAAGGTTTTTGACCCAAGACCCCCCCCCCCCCCCCTCCTCTTATCTGGAACACTGCATGTATAGTGTAAGGCCAGTAGGTTCAATGTACAATCATGTACATGTATGTACAGTGTAGGTGTACTGTTGTACTGTAAGAAAAAATTACAGCATTTGGCAATCTTGGTATTTAAGAATCAAGGTCACAAAAATTAATGTTAGTCATTGCATGCATGCCAGTCCCTTGTTTTGCTCATGTCTTCAGTAATTATTCCTACACATCTTAAAACGATGATTGTTTTTTTCCTTCTTCAGTTTTAAATTGTGTTCGGCTGTTAACACGATTTGTCCCATACATATTTGAGGATCCAGACTGGAGAGGATTCTTTTGGTCCACAGTTCCAGGGCAAGATGTAAGCATTTCTCAGTGTTTCTCCACTAAAATTATGTAGAAAATGCTGTTGATTTCTATACATTAAATTAACACTGATGCTGTTGTAAAAATCTTTGTGAAATTTTTGTCACGATTGCCAGGGTTGTCACTAATTATTGAAGTAGGCTGGGAAGAAAAACAAGTACTGTATCCAGGGATTCTTGTTCCTTACTGGTGTCATGTGCTTTGTTTATCTGTTAGAGTAGCTGGGGCTCCTACACTGTACTGTCTCATAAAATCTGGGGAAAATTCCTGGTTCCCAGCCCTTAATGATGTCCCTGCTTGTACTTAGTTGAAATGTTGCTTAATGTAATTACTGTATTCAGTTGACCTTTGTTTATCATAATATTATTATAGGAAGAGAGTTTTGGAGATGGAGAGGTGAGGATACTTAAACTGTTTGTTCAAATTAATAGATTATGATTTGTTGTTTTCCCTTTATCGATGTTCATTCAATAAAATTGTCCGTGGAGATCTGGTTCATTAGTACAGTACACTTAAAATAAATATTACTCTCCACAGGCAGCTGAAGCCCGACCTCCTCTTGCACAAACTTTGCTCAGTTCACTTGCAGTAAGTGCAACATCTGATACTCATACTGTATTATTTAAGTTGTGTGGTGAGAATATTAATAAGCAGTATTAAAGTCCTACTAGTTTTCATTTCATCACCAGGATGTTGTACATGTAGTTTATATTCATTTGATGTCAATCAAAGTTTTAATACCGGTATTCTAAAATTAATGTATCGATTGATGTATTTTTTTTCTTATTTTGTATCTGCCCAGCATCATGAATACATTTGTATGTTATGTTATTCAATAACCCATGCCTTGGATAAATTGTTATTTTCCCTTATGTGATCAGTGGTCAACTGCTGTAGTCTTAGTTGTACAGTACCGCTCAAAAGTAAGTTGCCACCCTCGCGTGCGACACAAATCGTGTAGCGTGCTACTCGATTCTCTTCGCGCGCTACGCGAATTGCGTCGCGCACTACGCGATTCGCGTAGCGCGCGATGTCCTGGAAACTGTAAGTATATTGACCTGAAGCTCTCTCACCATTTAATATGCCCATTGTAAAGCAACAATAGTCGATTTCAATAGTCAATTTCCAATGTTCACAAAAGATGAATATGCGTAATCGATCAATCATCGCCAGAGAAGGGCAGCGTGTGCTTTGCTTCCTAATTCCGTGTCAAACTGTTTTCTCCTCGAAACTTTGATAGACTGAAGTCGACATATTAATAACTTTAACAAACCTACATACACAATATGATGTACATGAACATGCTTTTCAGTCTTTTGAAGTGGACACATTCCGAGGAATTCTACCGTCGTCACGCCGCATTCAATTCACTTCATTGGGCACGAGCTTCTTCCTACACTGTACTTCAAACCGCCAATTTTTCGGCTTGTCCATGAGCCATGACTGATGCTTGATACTTTTTGTTAGTTTTCTATTCATCTGATTCTTGACATCTAGCCATGAAAAAAATTGAAAATGTTGGTGAGTTGGCACGGAGTCAAATAATAACAGATTGAGCCGTAGATAAGAAGACCGGCGTAATTAAGCGGAGCACATGCGAGGCTTCTGAACCTACTTACTCTTCGGCAGATCTTTTTTCTACGGACAAACTCTACTGGATTAAAATCTGCACAAGTTTACAAAGATATGGCCAGGAAAATGTGTTCCGGTCTTTGGAAGTAGAAAATATACGATTGAGTTCCAGCATGTCGAATAAACAAAACATTTCACATACAACTACCCAAATTTATGCATCTTCACCGTTGCCAGAATGAACTTCAGATTTCTACATGATAAAATTTTTCGTGCACAAAGAAGGAAATAAAATAAACTCCGTTCTGTTTCGGGTTCTATTCCTTGGCTTCTCATGAATTTTTTGGTCATATTGAGTGGAAGGTTTCAAATTACACAGACAGTAGTTTTGCGGTTTTATGCAAATTTGCGATCCAAAAACAAAATGCATAGGCAGTAATCCTGCCGGTCATTAGTCATTTGCTTGTGCCGAACTAGCTCTTGATGATGTCCTCAACGAATTTAGAAAACACGACCATTTAAACATATCGACGACAGAACCGATAGAAATTCAACTAAATTCAGCGCTAGTGGGAGTAATGAATTATGCTCATCATTCACAATTGATCATTGGTTGGTTTGTTTACAAGTTTTCTATTTGTAATGACCTCAATGATGCTATATTTATTTGCACAGTTCTAAGTGAACTACACGTATGAACGACTCAAATTCTACAGAACAATAGCTGCATTTGGAAAGTGTTACTCGAATTTAATTAATGTCACGTTGCAAAATCACCCAAAATTTATGCCAAAATTTCCGCTTTAGGGATTCTCGAGTGACGCGAATCGCGTAGCGTGCGACACGAATCGCGTAGCGCAGGAAACGCGACGTGACTGGTAACTTACTTTTGAGCGGTACTGTAGTTGTTAGATGTGTGTTTCATGTACATGTACATCCTTATGCAATACAATGCAGAACAGCAATATAATGCATGGCATAGAATAGAGTACTAAAGTGATGACGTCATAAAAACTAAATTTGTGAAATTATGGGATTTGTTCGGATATTCAGAAATAACACGATCAAAAAGACGTACTTGCCAAAAATCAGCATTTTCTTACAGTTTGAGAGCGAGATATTAGCACCTTTATGCTCTGCTGACTCCATACAAAACCTTCTAAATTTTACTCAGTTCCCAACGTTATGAACCGAGTCAAATTTAGAAGGATTTGTGTGAAGTCACCAGAGCATAACGGTGCTAATATCTCAGAGCCAATTTGCCTTTAAATGCTGATTTTTTGCAAGTTAGCATCTTTCATCTTGCTCTTTCTGAAAATCTCAACAAATCCCATAATTTCAAAAATTCTAATATTTGTGATGTCACACTTTAGTACTCTATAATGTCATGATAACAGACTTGATAGCAGAATACATGGAGCAAAATATAGTTGGCTAGGCATGCGGTGTGAGGCATGATTCATATTTTTTCAGAGAACTGTAACTGCCAGTTTGGTAGTATTTCTACCATCGACTGCAATGTAGCAGATGATTTCAGTTGATGCCCATTGTCTGTATATTATTTTGCTCTATATGTAAATGTTACATGTAAATATTGCCTTGGTGCAACTACAGTGAACTGTAATATTATTGTGTATGACAAGTCAGGAGGTGTCTTTTTGTGTTTTAGGATCTGTGCTTTTGTCCTGAATTTACAGTTCATCCTCCCAAGAAGTCTGGACCAGTATGTCATGTTTTTGATTTCAATACCTTTGATTTTTTTGATTAATTTCTTTAGCATCTTAAAATATTTGCCTTAGGGTTTCCTTTTCACTCAAGGAGCTCATAAGTTCACATGGCATATTACACTCATTGTTTTGAAAATCAACCTTTCTCTAACACCTCACCCTCCTAAGAGATAAGATGTGGGTCTCTACTACATTGTAATTTGCTCAGTTGCAGAGGTGGGATTCAAGATGTTCCACTAACTAAAGTTATTTTTATGTGAAAGCATTTTTTCCCATGACCTACAATAAAAATTATGTTTGAAGCAGGTGGTTATCCTTAATGTACTTGGAAGGGCTTCTGATATTTTGTGTGGTCGCGGAGCTGTAAAATTCACAAAAACACCCTAAATACAGTGAAATTTGCTAGAAATCTTACCAAATGCATGTTGGTACAAACATATTTGAAACTTACAACTGTATCTTGGCTGTTTAGGGGCAGTTTACTTGCTGTAGACGTGCAAATTTATCTTGAAACTTTGTCACTGCAATGAGTAAACAACACCCCAAAACTACCAGGCATTCTTAAATTAATGTTGCGAAAAACTGGGCAGTGACCACCAGGGCTGTCACTAACCTTTGATGTAGAAGGGGATGTGCAAAAAGTAGCCGGGAAACCAGCTGTTTTCATATAGTTAATATGACGTTTTTCTATGAAAGTACATGTAGCTGGGGATCTTGTCCAGAATTATCAGAATTGGCTGGGGGAAATCCCAGGCCCCGGGCCTTAATGACAGCCCTGGGCCATGATGTAAAAAGTTTTGCCATTGGCCCATTTCTCAAGTGAATTGTTGTTGAAAGAGCAAATGATGATCTGTGTTAAAAAGAACCAAAAAATGGCAAAATTGTTTTCTTTTTTCATTAAAAACGTTCATGAAATCAGTGCAAAACCGGTTGCTTTCCGGTGAATTTTTCCCAGAAAATTCCTGCAAAATTGGCCATTTTTGGGCAAAATTTGCCTTGAAAATTCCCACAAAACCTGCATTTTTTTCTGCAAATTTCAAAGTCTGAAAATCCCACAAAATCTGGCTTTCTTTTCTGTGCCCT
>JAEMWC010000306.1:780000-837500 GCA_016490735.1 Pachyseris speciosa | reverse complement strand
CACTGTGATTGTTATTATAGTAGACTTGGTTAAGATTTAATGAACGTGATGGTAAAAAATGGTGGATTATTAACTCAAGTTTGATTCAATTTCATGCAAATGGGCAGAGCATAAGGGTGCATTGAATTCAGTAAAAGGGGTAAATTTGGCCAATAGCGCCAAATTTTGGCAAAAATATCTGCTACTGTGGAATTTGTTGCTGACAGTAATTTGTTCTTGTGTGGTACTGTTTCCTCAGCAAAATTCAGCAAAACTACACATACCATCTTTGCCAGATCTGTTTTTTTTTGTCAAAATGGAGAGAAATGTAGTTTTGTCAAAATTTGTCAAAAGGCAAAGATGTAATGTGCATAAACAGCATTCCTTGCTCTTTGAAACATACCAGTACATGTATGGTACATGTACATGTGCATGACTTGTAAATACAATTTTAGCCTATTCCAGGCTCTCAGATACACTGTATTTGGGGAGAGCGTGAGAACGAGCAAAGAAAATTTAGCAGGACTGGGGGAGGGAAAGAAAGGAAAGAGCTCTCCTTTTGCCCTTCCCCCCAGTCCCCATGCGATTTTCTTCCTTCATTTTTCACTCCTTTCATGTTTTGCTCTTTGTTCATCCCAAATATCTGAGAGCCTGGAACAGGCTAAAACAATTTGTATTATGAAGCAAGGCTGTCATTAAGGTTTTCAGAAGATGGTCTCTCAGAGAAAGTAGCCGGTCAAAAATCGAGCAATTCTTGCTAAGTATGTTTTACTCATTTTCAAACTGAGAGTAGCCGGCTATAAAGCTGGTTGCCGGCTTTTAATTACAGCCCCGATGAAGTGACTCGTGAATGCTACATACATGTACACATGTATCGTTGAGTCTGCTGCACTTTGAATGACTTGGAAGTATCTGTTACTCTACCTAATTCTTGTTCCTGTTTGGCTCAGACCTACCAGGTGACATAAAAAAATGTGTTTTTGTGGTTTCCTGTAGATATAATCACCTTATGTTTGCTGATTATCGTGAGCCCCTGGTGGAAGTAGCTGCTCAGTTGCTTGTGGTGTTACTGGATCATGAAACAATGCAGCAGGCTTCAGCCACAATGAATGGCACTGATGCAGAGCACTCCTTTGAGGTGAGCTGAATATTTATGTTTTTGGTGTGTGTATTGAAATTCAAAAAAGGTTACAGTGCAGCTCAAAGATAAGCAAGCAAAAACACTTACGCAAAAACTACACTATGCACATAATATGTGTAGTGTAAATGCATTTAAAATTACGTATTGTATACACATCTGGCCTTTGGCCAGTGTATTGTTTGCCTGGAATGGAGATGGAATCGAAAAGCAAACCTCTGAATAATTATCAGAACTGACAGCTACATGTACAGGGCTTTCATTCAGGGCCTGGAACTGGGGAAATTGGCTGGCTATAAACACAGTTCTGCTGGAGTGCTGTGAGCTTATCCTTCCTGCCTTACTTCAATCTGAAATAGACACCAGTTGAACTGATGTACGGTATGTGTAGATCAGAATTCACAAAACTGATTGATTCACAGTGTAGTTAGGGGTGTCATCTTTTCAGCTCACGTTTATAGTCCCATCAGTTCAACTGGTGTCTTTCAGATTGAAGTAAATGCAGTTTCAATTGTAGATAATTATTATTCCTTCAGTTGACTTTTTTCATTTGCATATTATTATGGAGCTGGATCGCTGCTTAAGAAGTAGTTTGTAAAATTAATGTGTTCATTTTTATAGGAACCTCCAGTTGACAACCTTTTCTGCAACTACTTGTCAAGAATACACAGAGAAGAGGTACATGTAAGATTAGTGAATTTTAAACAAACTGGCAAGAGTGATTAATACTGTACATGTGTAGAACCAAAATGCATAAAATTAATTTAAGTTGTTTTTTATGAGCACGAGTATTTTCATACTTGGCTGCTTTCAGTGTTTTGTATCAGTCAAAGTATTTCTGGACCGTAATTAAAAATTTCGTAAATGCAACATTTTTTGTGTTCTCCTTTAGGATTTCTATTTTGTTCTTCATGGTGTTGCAAATCTCCTTAATAATCCACTTATTCAAGTAAGTATATTTAATTTGATTTGCAGTAATTTTAAACATTGTTTTATCATAATAACAACTTCACTCTCTCTACATGTACCTTTCTATAGCTTTTACTGGGTACAGGACTACCCAGTAGGGGTAGGCATGAATGGGACTCCTAGGTCCCATGCAAGGTGCCCCCCACCCCCCAACCCACCCATTCCCACAACCCATGAAGGTTGACCACACCACCGGGATTCAGGTTTTTAAAGAATTTAATATTGATAGTGATTTATACATACACCTGAACACTGTATAAACTGTTAGTAGCACTTACACACTGGCACATGGTTTTTGTACAATATTGACATGGTCAGTGAAATTTAATTTCAGACTTACCTTCCAAATTCTTGCAAGAAAGTCAGTTTTCATCAAGAATTGCTGGTTCTCTTCTGGAAGATGTGTGACCAAAACAAGGTACATTTATTGTACAGAATAATGTTATTTTACATTTTAGTCAAGATTACGAGAACCCTTATTTAACAATTACATACACCTGAACCGCCGACCGGTTAGCTCAGTGGTAGAGCACCGGACTACCGTGCGTGAGGTCGCGGGTTCTAACCCTGGCCGGACCAACATTCAGGGTCTTAAAAATAACTGAGGAGAAATTGCTGCCTTTGTAATGACATCTGCAAATGGTTAGACTTTCTAGTCTTCTCGGATAAGGACGATAAACCGTAGGCCCCGTCTCACAGTACTTTCACTTAATCTGATTCTGTGGGACGTAAAAGAACCACTAGGGACGTAACAAAACTCTGGCTGTGACCACCCCTAGTGTCTGTCCTAGATATCTACATTACGGGGGCACTCATTAGTTACTTCAATCATTAATTGTAAACTGCACTAGCAGTCTGGTCAAGTCCCCCGGCCAGTGATGTAAACTATCCCTGAAAAGCCCCGATGGGGAGAGGATAAGTATGTATGTATGTATGTATGTAAGATTCTGAGCACTCTCATAAATTTGTAAAAGTACAATTATTATTATCTGGGCAAATGTTGTCCTGAGAAGGCATCCTCAACTTCCACTTCATGTTGTTAAAAACTCAGTCATTATCACCAATGTTATTGCTCAGGACTGCAGCAGATTGTGTTGTTAAGGATTTTTTATATTTTATTCATTTTTTTTTTTTGCAGAAATTCCTGTTTTATGTGTTGAAGAGTAGTGATGTCCTGGACATTTTGGTTCCAATACTCTACCACTTGAATGATGCTCGATCTGACCAGTGTAAGTACATACATGTACAAGTCAATCTCCATTCACTTTTCCACCTATGTCTATGTCAACCTACTGTATATACTTTGATGGCTTGTTAAATTATATTTATTCCACTTATTTGTTTATTTGTATCTATATTTATGATTTTTGTTTGTTTGACTTCAACCTTTTTTTGCACATCTTGGTTTGTAACTCTCGCACCATTGACCTTTGCCATATACATGACTGTAAGCCCTTCGCTTTGGCTTATCATTGTATCTCCTTTTGTTATGTGCTGCTGGTTGTAAATAAATAAATAAACAAACAAACAAACAAACAAACAAAGAATGTGCACCCATGTATTTTTGAGGTGGATGGGTGCCAGTACTTGCATCTATTGCCATCTTGGATGGACAAAATGTGTGTTGAGAAGTGGTCAACAGAGGGTGTGAGGGAATTCTAATTCCTTTTCCACCATCTTTTCACTGTTAGCCTGGTACTACTGTGTGATGTACACTGTAACTCTGACTAGTACATGTTGTAGCTCCCACTAGTATGTGTTGTAACTCCCTCTCTTTTGAGCACTTTAAAAGTTTTATTCTGCTTGTTCCAACTTTCTTCTGTTTTGCTAGTCCTTTTACACCCTTGTGAATTACCCAGGCAGTAATATTTGTGTCTTTTATGTCCAGCACGCCTAGGTTTGATGCATATAGGAGTGTTCATATTGCTGCTGTTAAGTGGAGAAAGGAATTTTGGTATGTACATGCACAGATCATGTACATGTATTTTGATAGATTAGAAGTCAGCTCTGAAAAATTTCTAAATCATTGTAATTATGTTATTAATGCTCTCTTTGTCAAGTTATCTTTTATTTGTTTTCTTCAAATGCATTGTATCTGGGATCCTGGAAAAGACAAAATAATATAATTAATTTCCCACAAAACATACTATTGAAAACATACATGTAGCACTATAAAGTGTACAGTAGCATTTGCCAATTCTTTGGTTTTTTTTTTATTCTTATGTTATGATCTAGGTGTTCGCCTCAACAAGCCATATTCAGTGAGGGTGCCAATGGACATTCCAGTCTTCACAGGCACTCATGCAGACTTCCTTGTGATTGTAAGCATCTTGCTATTAAAAAGCCCTCTTTCTTTTATGTGGTGCATAAAGCACCCTTCACATTGCTCTAATGTCTCATTGCTTCATGGACTGGCTTAATTATTGTAAACTGTTACAATCATGAGAGCTTTAAAAGCAGGGGACTTGTTAGGGTTTTCCCACCAGCAACTGGGATCCCATCTCCAGCCCCATCCCTATACCCATTGTCATGGTTGGCATTAGACTGCTGTGCTGTACCTGAAACAAATTGCGTACTTGTCGTTACATCAAAACATTAAATTTAATTTAGTTTATGGACTTTTCTGTTTCATTTGTTCAGGTTTTTCACAAGATAATAACTAATGGACATCAAAGACTTCAGCCACTGTTTGACTGTCTATTGACCATTGTAGTAAATGGTAAGCCAAACATGAACTATTGTATTTACTTTCATTGCACCTAATTGCCTGTTCTTACCATTTTAACGTTGTTAAGGTTCCACTGTATGTTTAGTTTTCATTTGATTGAGGTGGTGACTGGAATACTCTGAATTTTAGGGTGAAATGAGTTTCGAAAGTACTGAGTTTGTGAGGCTCGTGTTCTTTTGTTTGTGCACTGTACATTGTGAACATGTGCATAGTAAGAGGATGTGCAGGATGTATATGACATGACAGGAAGAATGGGACATGGTCTGTTTTGTTGGTGGGATGAAGGAATTGTAGACTGAAAGATGGCATGTCTACTATCTTTTGTGGGTTATTATGTGTTGTAATCTTTATTGTATTTCTTTAAGTGAGATTAGCTCAGCAATCACTGTCTATTAATTATTACTTCTTGCCAGCCTCTACTGTACACCATGTCAAAGTGGAACTGTGTGAAGTTAGGATTCTTCACCATTTCAGGATGGCAAAAAATTAAGGCAAAATAAAGTGCAGGGATTACTATATGATGTAGTTCAAAGGCTGAGAATTTGTTTCCACAGATGTCACAGTTTCCCATTCCATGTGTGCCCTTAATGCCATGGCTCTGTACTAGTTAACAACTGGTGTGAGGAATTCTGTGATATTTCAGCTCGTCTCATTTGTTTGTAGTTTCTCCTTATCTAAAATCTCTATCCATGGTGGCTGCAAACAAACTGCTTCATCTGCTAGAGGTAACTGTAAATTATTTTGCTGATAAATTATAATACATGTACAGTAGCTGCAGATGCACATTAACACACTCACAAAGACTTTTACTTTCAAGGTTCTATAATTTGGAATTCTCTTCCTACTTCAATTACCTGTTCAGCAAGTTTTCTTACCTTGAAGAAAAACATGTTAGAATTTTTATTTAAACAATCTTGAATCGGCCTTGCTGCACTCACAAATTTTAATCAAATATTACCCTTTGAGGTGGCCTCTTCTATCAGCCTTGTGGTTTCCTGAGGTCTCCTCGCCACTAAATTAGATATATTACTTGTTAATATTATGAAAATGGCAAATAAATGAAAATAAATAGAAAAAAAAAAAAGATAGATAAGCAAGAAAGGAGTTGGTAATAATCTAATGATTGAATTCTTTAAATCTTTTCAGGCATTCTCCACACCCTGGTTCCTGTTTTCTAATGCTACCAATCACCACTTGGTGTTTTTCTTGCTGGAAATTTTCAATAATATTATTCAGTATCAGTTTGATGGTAAGAGAAATTTAAACTGTTCCTGTAAGACACAAATTTATAATAATATTAATTTTGAAAGGCTAAATGTTGAAGGTTTAGAGCTATACATGTAGAGAGAGAGAACTTAGGGATTCTTTTTCATTTTTAAGTGTGAATTTCATGAACTGGGTAACATCACAAGGACTGTATATTATATAAAACAAGAGGCTACAATTAGCCTGAACTGGGGCCTGCAAAAATACTTAATTTAGCGCTAAACAAAAGAAGAGAGAGAAGCCTGTCCTTCTTACATCGGACGCATTGTGCTTGTGTTCGTGTCTACCGGTATTTCTTTGCAGTGTATAGACTCCTATCAACATACATTCCTTTAAAATTGCAAAATTGCTCACAGCTCTGAAACTATTGATAACAATAATAATAATACTTGTAAAAAATATTAAAAAAGAAGAAGAAACAGAGAAAATAACAAATAAATAAATAAATAAATAAATAAATAAATAAATAAAGGCCCGATAGCAGTAGTTGAACCGGGAACATCCACATCACAAGTGGTGACGATGACCACTAGGCCACGGTCATTGAGCATAGCTAATGAGGTAAAAATAGTATACTTATTCCAAAATGACTATTTGTAGCTAGCGCTTGTGCAGAAACGCCGGAATTGAGCTTTGTGGATGAAACATGACAACAAAGAAGAAGAAAAAAACGGAGCTCATTTTCAGACTTGGGTGGCATTCTTAGCCCGAGTAACAATTATGTTGTTGTCTTATTTTAGACAATTTGAAAAATATAATCCCTTTCTTTTCGTTAATCCATCCTCACTGGAGAGCAGGAATGGTGCAGTGGTTAAATTAAACACTTGCATTTTTACTAAAAATTATGACCTGCATTTTTTTGTTCATTTCTTTGTTAAATGATAATTATAATCATACATACATACATACATCACATTATTTACCCTCGGATTTTAGAGTAGCTTGTGCAGCTAATATCTCCGAGCATTTAATCATCAGATAAGAGATAGGCCATCACACCGGGAACTACGTCCCGTACTCTTTTCGAACAGTGTGTGGGTTCTTTTACGTCCCACAGAATCAATTATCAGGAGTTGTGAGACGGGGCCTACGTTTTATCGTCCTTATCCGAGAAGACTAGCAAGTCTAACCATTTGCAGATGTTATTACAAAGGCAGCACTATCTCCTCAATTATTTAAAGACTCTGAGTGTTGGTCCGACCGGGGTTTGAACCACCGACCTCCCGCACGCTAGTCTGGTGCTCTACCACTGAGCTAACCGGTCGGCGGTCATCATCATCATTGTCATCAGCAGCAGCGTCATTTTTTTCTGGCTTTATTTTCACTACTGCTTGAGTAGTGTTCATAACTGCGATGATCATTCACATTTCATTCTTTAATCCACAGTTCAAATATATGATCTTCATATTCTTACTCATATTAGTCATATTCATTCTCACATATTCATCATTCACGGGTATATTGCAAACCAACAAGATGACCAGCTCCCAGTTGGCTTGTCAGCTCAGTTGGTACTCTCACAGTTATTTGTTGTATTCATCTTCACATCCATCTCATGTCAAAAACGCCATTCCCTATTCTCAATTTCTTAGACTTCGACGTCTATGTAGTGATGACTCTGATTTTTCCAACAAATCAGAGGAAATGTGCCATTTTTTCGAGAAACGTGGCTATCCTGATTCTGTGGTTCAATCGGACCATCACCGCGCTCAGCAGATTAGCTGGTAGAGGGGTCGTGGGTTCGCATCCCGTTCAAGCCTGGATTTTTTCAGGTTTTATTTTCACTACTGCTTAAGTAGTGTTCATAACTGTGACGGTCATTCACATATTCATTCTTTAATCCGTAGTTCAGCTGTATGATTTTCATATATTCATTCTGACATCATCATCGTCACCATCTTTATTTTAATTGTAATGAGTGATATAATGCTTAAGGTGATTCCTCTCAATTGCATGGGGCATCCTTACTGCGCATAATTTATGGCGTCATTTAGCGCGCGCTCGTGCGCGCTTACACTAGAAACATTGCGAATTTGCCTTGACATTGAACTTTTTCAGCTGAAATTTTCCCTTTGTCGTGTTGTAAAGAAATGGGCACGGTGACCCCCCATTTTAATTGGTGTAATGTACTCGTAATAGGCACACGAAAACCACATTTTAAGGAGAAAAAAGTTTAATAGTAGAAGTTGCATTATTTATATATAAATGGGGTGAAACTCTGCGTTTGGAGCCAGGAAGGAGTTTGAGATGATGACGAAGTGGTCCAATTTCGTTATATTATTTGCAAGATCTTGCAATTTGAAATCACAATACTAAAAGAATATAGCCCAGAAAAATAATTAGGCTCTAGTTTTCACTACTATTCATAGTTTTTGCTACATAATAGCAGCTTTCTTCAGTTGTTCATGCTTCGAACATTTCTCGCACAACTCCGTAAAAACACTTAGAACAACGAGTATGCAGGGCGAAAACAAGCACGGTGACCCCATCTTTTTATTACATTTTTTCAATGTCCTATGCATGACTATCAATTGTGCCAAGTCTGAAAAAAATCTTAATAGTACATCCTTTTCAGGGGAATTACCTTAACTTGTTTTTTTATCCCAGGGAATTCTCATCTTGTGTATGCAATTATACGAAAAAGAAATATCTTCCACCAGGTAGGTTTCAACATTGTTTTTGAATACTGCCAATACCACAGCAATTTTCTATGGGTTAAATATTTGCTTCAGTTTTGTCAGCAAAATAGTTAGATGAAAAGCCCAACCTAAATCAATAAGTCAATCATGTCAACTTAACACTTACGCTTTAGGCACTGTTATTCTTTATGCCTTCTTTCTTTGTTATTAAAGGAGCATGGTCACGGTCTTTGGATTTTGAAAAGTGTAGTCTCAATTTTTCAAAATTGTCATTTGTAATCCGTTTCAATCTTCTCCATCCTTCACCATCCTCGCCATATTTGCATTTATTCTTGTCTCTTTGGTGCTTATCTTCCCAGACAAATTGTTATTTCACTGTTTCCCATTATTAAAACGCATTTTTTATGTCTCAAATAATGACAAAGTATCGTGACTGAGCTCCTTTAATTTCTATATATAATTGTAGTTAAATTTTTCATGCTAATTTCTAGGTTGTTATAAATTCAAACTGTTTTTCAAACACTTTTTGTAACTAACGAAGGTGTGAGGCACACTGAAACATGTCTTACAAATTAAAAAGCATCGTGATCTTAAAAAAATTGCGATTTATTTGCTGCTTTCTCATCTATTTGATTCTTGTATTAGCCTGTAGAAAAGGCTGGATGACTTGAGTGTAATGAAAGGGGAACAGGTTTTTGGGGTGTTTCAGCAGTATCTTCAGTGTACTGACATGCTACGCATAGGATACTTACAGTGGCCTGAGATAAAGAAGCAGGTTTACCAGTATCCGTACATGACGGCAATATTTCATTGCAATTTTTAGTTGGCAAACCTTCCAACGGATCCTGCAACTGTTCAGAAACCAAGAAGAAGAATTCCTTCACAGGGCTCTGACAAGTAAGAAAAGTCAGTCATAAATAACGCTTTCATAAAACGCCAAGTCTTGTAGAGATAACATCCTTGTGAACAAGTCTGTATACATGTTAGACATCCTGATAACAAATTGTTTTGCATTGTTGTCTTGGAGCCTTAACATGCAATAATTGATTCTCCTGACCGTTCTCGTTTTCATGAGGTTGTAGTTGAGGAATTTGTTTTTGAAAACGTAAGGGCATTCTAACATGTATTCTTGTGATCATTCTTTCTTTTTTGTTTTATCAAATGCATGTAACAATAGAAAAAGAGGATAGTTTGATAGTCGTCAGTATTGGAGTTAGATACAGTAGCATTATAACTATGGGATACAGATGTATTAGCACCCACTTTGCATTTACATCATAATTACGTATAGTTTTGTTCGCCGATATACATTGTATATCTGGTGCGACTTTTCAGTTTGTGTACATGTAAGTGGCAATGGCGACTCTGTATCTTTCAGGGATGCTCGTGCCTCAAGCAGCGAGGGAGAAGAAAAGAAGCCTGAAGCTGCTGCTTCAGCTTCAGGGGGGAATATGCCTGAGATGTCAGCTGATAGTAAGCAATCCTTTATGCATTATACATTGTACTAACAAAATTATCTGAATAGCAGCTCAAGTTTAACCCACTTTCTGGACCATAAAATGAAGGGTGAAAATGTAAGAATTCGCTCCACCATTTGGGTAACCTGAAGGTAAATTTCTCTGTTTTTGCTTGCCTGGTAGTGTCTGTAAAAGAAGTTCGTAATCCTGCCAGTGAGTCGGAATCCAGTGACGTTGAGGCGCGGTCCACAGGGGATGTGACTCCCCCCAGTACCCCTGGAACAGTACTCACAGAGAAGAAGGCCATTGGACGATCTTCCTCAGTCACCAGCTCTGGGCCTTTTGTCGCCACTCCTGAATGGGTGAGCTGCAGAAATTTCCTTGAGCTATTCCTTAACTGACATTCTTCTCTTCACAGGGTTGTCATTAAGAAGCGAGGACCGGGTATTTTTCACGGATATCTGGAGTTAGATTCCCGGCTCCTTTGATTGAATAACAACATATTGGCAATACCACAATACCTATAATCTACGGTTCTTTTTTGCATATCCCTGCCTTCTTGAAAAATTATTGCCAGCCCTGTTTTAGCTGAATTATACTGTACAACTGTACATTTAGTTTAACTTTTGTTGTACCAGGTGATATCCATCATTCTGTTATTTTATTATGTTTTTACAGGTTCAATCTTGGAAACAGAAGCTCCCGCTGCAGACGATCATGCGAATGCTTCAGGTTCTTGTTCCTCAGGTGGAGAAGATTTGCATCGACAAGTACGTTGGCCTCAATGATCCATTGTTGATGTTTTCATCGCATGTAAATAATGGGGTTGCCACCGTTAGGGAAAAGTCAGGGATTTTTTTTTCAAGGTCAGGGAATTGTGCATCGAGTCAGGGAAATTCTAAATTCTACCTGAAAGTCAGTGAAAAGTTAGGGAATTGTGCATCGAGTCAGGGAAATTCTAAATTTTACCTGAACGTCAGTGAAAAGTCCTTGAATTTTACTATTGGCCAGCCGCTAGGTTTGGGAAGTAATATCATTAAAAAAAAGTCTGCAATGGAATTGATTTATGTTGCTTTGGTGGTGGCTTCATTGTTCGAGGATTTATCTTGGATGCTCAGTGAAAATTGGTTTGTGGTCGGTGAAAAGTCAGAGAACTGTCAGGAAATTTGCTTATTTCCCAGTGAGTGGCAACTCTCAAATAATGTCGAGTAGCACAAACATCTTGGAATTTCAATGACAAGCCCTCCACACACCGAATGATCGTTCGTCTTGATTGGACAGTAAAGCCGTCGGAAAGTTGCCAAAAAGATCAGAAACAAAAGAACGTTGCTACGTGGCAGTTTTGTAGTTCACCTTCGTAAAGATCAAACTATTTCGGTGTAAAATTATCCGGAATAAAACAGCTAAAGTTAGGGTCAGCGCATTTATTCCCGTCACGTGTTATTTACGTTTTCAGGGGTTTGACTGATGAGTCGGAGATTATCAAATTCCTTCAGCATGGTACCCTGGTCGGCCTTCTACCCGTGCCACACCCTATACTTATCAGAAAATACCAGGTAAATATGTATGGGTTATTGGCGAAGCGTGAGGTGAAGATGGCGGGATATGGGCCAAGTTCGTTTTTTGCGTGTTTATGGACCGTGACGACGTCGAGGTCAACAGACATGCAAAAAAAGAACGAGACTCAAAGGACGCTATTAAAAGACAGTAAAACGCGGGATGAACGGGTTATCCCGAGCGGTCAAGATGGCTCCATCTTGACCTCGCGGGTAGCCAATCACAGCAGGAGAATTGATTCATCTTGATTGCTGAAAGAGCCAGTCATATAATAAGCATGTGTCAGTCTTCTTCTGTTTAGCTTAGAGCACATCTGATATCTTTTGAGCCGATTTTTATAGTGCACATTTTGGTTAGTTCAGTCAACCTGAGAAGTTACAACGCTCGGGACAGGAATAATGACTTGATAACTATTAATTTGTTGTAATACAAAACGAGAAACGCGTCTCATTTCCCTCGAGCGTGTAGGAAGTGGTGCGTGTCTAGAGCATTGGACGGCTGTTCTTTAGATAACCTAATGAGTTGAGTTGGTCATCTGGGAGCTAAAAACTCGGAAACCGCTCGCAATGTCAGTGATGACAGCAAAGAAATTTGACGTCATAATGAATGACTAGCTAACTATTTATTTACTGACATTTTATAATTTTACATGCTCGCGTGGAGAGCTTGGCTTGTTAGACCACAAATTGTGACAAAAGAATGGAAGGTAAAGCATTAAACTGGTTTTTGAATATGTGAATCATCATCACAGTTGTGAACACTACTTCAGCAGTAGCGAAAATAAAGCCTGAAAAAAAAATTCAGGCTTGCACGGGAATCGAACCCATGTCCTCTACAATACCGGTGCAGCGCTCTACCGACTGAGCTAACAAGCCAACTGGGAACTGGTCACTTTGTTGGTTCGTACAGTAATATACCCGCTCTCGCATATTCATCACTCACGGGTATATTACGAACCAATAAAGTGACCAGCTCCCAGTTGGCTTGTAGCTCAGTTGGTAGAGCGCTGCACTGGTAACGCAGAGGTCATGGGTTCAAACCCCATACAAGCCTGAATTTTTTGCAGGCTTTATATTTTTTGCAGGCTTCATAACTGCGATGATCATTCACATATTCATTCTTTAATCCGCAGTTCATATATATGATTTTCATATATTCACAAGTTCTCGCAAACTGGTTTTTGTTGCGTTGTGTTTTGATGGACGCAGTTTGTCAATTCTTTTTTATCTTTTCCTTGTTGCAGGCAAACAGTGGGACACAGATGTGGTTCCGGACTTACATGTGGGGAATTATCTACCTCAGGTTCAATATATTTCCTTTCATTCACTTATCATGCATCCTATAGCTTACTAAATTAATTCATTTTGTTGTTCACTCAAAACACTGAGCGATGGTGTTGTAAACTGATTACTCGACTGGTGATATGCAGTGGTAGAAAATTGTTGTTAGCTACTTGAAAAATGACGTCGCAAATGTACCCTACGTAACAGGTGTCTATTTAGCCGAGCGGGGCGCTCGATATATCGAGCGCGAAGCGCGAGGCGAGTACTCGTGTGTCGCTTTTCGCGCTCGATGTCTCGTGCAACCCGCTTGGCTAAATAAACACCAATTGTGCAGGCTATTGCAAATGTGGAGTTACTGGTCGCCCTGCAATTTTGATGTTACTCACGGGGATTGCTGTACAAAAACAGCTTGAAGGTAAAACAACATTCAAAGCAAACAGGTTTGATGAATCAAGTAACGAGTAAAAAAACAGACTGAGACGTCAACCGATGGGGTGGGGTGAGGAACAGAAACCTCACGTGACCACGACGTCCACGTTTGAAAACACCGGCTTCACTCAAAAACAACGTATGTGATACTTCTTCGCCATTGTTTTTCTTCCAACCAGAAAGGAAAAATGGATACTTTTGATGTATCTTGGGAGAACAGACTAGACGGGACAATCTAGCAACGTTATAAAAAACAATTGGCTGGAACTTTTAAGTGAACCGCTAATTTTCTTTTTTTCTTTATTTTTCCAGAAATATTGACCCTCCGATCTGGTACGACACGGATGTGAAACTGTTTGAAATTCAGAGAGTGTAGTAATCAGCCAATCACGGAGCAGCGAATGGAGTGAGAAGAAAAACACACCAGTCTACAAAATATTAAATAAGCTGTTGATGTCCTCGACGTGCGACAAAATGGGAATTTATTTTACGCTGTATACGTTCTAAAAGAGACGCACTTAAACTACGGGACATAACGTTTACAATTTAAGTTCCCGTGTTGGGGGTAAGTGTAAAAAGGTCTGCAAAGGTGCACACGAGGTATCACAAATGTGAGTACATATAGTGTACATGTATTTATTAGGTTAATTAACTCGAGTAAGTTGTTAAATATCGTTTCAGTCATTGTTCTTAAGTGCAGATGCTCAATGCATTCTCGATGTAAGCTCCGAACGATGCCTTTAAAGAGATGTAATTATCTGTTCCTTCCTGAACGCTTCCATAAATTTTCCCAATTTCTTCAGACCTGAATGGTTCTGTGTTAACTGCCAACCAGCATAACCCGAAGTTCTCTTTTTGTCAAAAAGCTTTTTGTAAATCTAAGTTCGGTCGGGAATTCCCCGAGTGTTTAAGTACATTTTGAAGTTTTTTTTTCCAAGTTATATGCCTCTAACCATCTCTTGTACCTTAACGGTACATAATTTTAGACAAGTAATTCCCTTTCTTTGTGATAGAAAATATGTCATGAACAACGGCAGTGACTGAAACAAAAACGTCACAAAAGCTAAATGAGTTCTGCACGTGCATCCTATATGTTAGTACATCTACATTGCTTTGCCGTTTTCTGCACAACGAAAACGTGCAATTTAATTTCAAACTTATTCTAAAGAAGCAGTAATTTATCAGACCCGATAGATAATTGTTCTTTTGACTTCATCTTTATCGATGAGAGGTAAATTTCTCGTGCCATCTTGTTACTTATTCCTTTAGATTACATTTTTTTAATTAAACGTTTCAATTGATGGTTTTAAGACTTTCTAGGAATTGAGAGGAACGAGCCTCGAGTAAATCCAAAACGAGAAATCTAGAGGCTGACTGATTTGTTTTTGTCCGGGATACGAATTCAATCTCTGTAGCATGAGATGAATAATATTATTATACTCGGAAAAAACGGCACTAACAGTTGACTAGAGTTCATACTCTTTTAAAACGGTCAAAAGAGAGTGAGAGAATTGATGGGAGTTACAATTTGGGGCACGCAAACTTATTGTGGATGCACGAAAGTTGACGGTAGCGTAAGAGAGTTGAACCGTCGAAAGCTAACAGAAAACAATATAGGTTTATGTGTCTATGTTCTGTGAAAGCTTGATCTTGCTGTTGAAAGGGGAGGGGGTCCTACTCTCGCCATCTAAACTGTGTCGTGTAGGCCGAGCCGAAGTCTTCAGGTACATAGCGAATTTAAAAATAGACGTAGATCTATGCGTCAAAAGTGGTGTTACACCAAAGTGTGTTTAATGTAGTCATTTACTGGGTTACTGGTTGTATCTTAGTTTTTAGCCCATTAAGTTATTTAAAGAGAAATAAGTTAACCTTTGTTGTCACAATTGGATTCAGTTATGTTGAGAGTAGGTGTAGAGCACGGTCGACTGGCAGTGTTCAAACCTTCTTCCGAGAAGCGCATAGTATTGAAGAATATACTGGTTTGAATAAACATGCAATTGATGTCTTGCTGAATTCTCGTACTTTATTCTGCTAATATTAGAAAAGTATTTGTTAAATGCTGAGGCTATAGACTGGGAGTCTTTCAAAGTAGAATTGTTAACAACAAGTTTTCTAGGAGAATTAAAACCTGTAGGTTCCAAAGATATGAGTTCTTTAATTCCTGCCCAAGGTTTTTTTATTATTATTATTTTTTATTTTTGCTATTAGTTAGAAAATAATTATGGTAGTAGCTCTGTTTGCTAAGTCTAAGTAAGTGACTAATCTTGTTGCGAAAGTACTTATATTTAGTTAAAAAGTATGGATTCCTAGTTTCAATAAATCGCTTATAGAACTTCTCCTTGTTCCTAATAGAAGTTTTGATGCCAGGGGTTACCCATGGCTTAGATAAGGACTTAATTTCCTTTTTAGAAAGTTTACGAATGGGAGCATGCTTGTTAATAATTTCACTAATGCAATCATAAAAATTCTGAAAGACTGTGTTGACCTCAGTGGCTCCAGATTCACTACCTAGGACCTCTGACCAATTCACATTTCCAACTTCCGATATAAGTGCCTCACTATCAAGCTTGAAGTAGAGGAGAAGATAGCTTGTTAATGATCAAAAAATTAGGCAAATGGTCAGTGATACCACAGACAATATTCCTGCTGATAACATGGTGTTCTAGGGAATTAAAGAAAATATTATCAATTAGAGTTGCAGAATGATTAGTTGTTCTAATGGGTTTAAGGATCTGTGGATGGAAAGCATGAGAGCCTAAGGTATTAACAAAATCTTCAGTTCCAGAATGAGAGTCACAATTCAATAGGTTGATATTACATTCTCCAATCAGCAAACAAAATTTGCCTTCATGATTTTATCTTCTCAGTAGCCTTTACTATCCGCACGGCCCAGTCGCTCGGCTCGATTAGCTTTTGCTATTTCTGAGTGGCTGTGCTCTTTTTTCTTTTCACAATTATTTCATCCAAATTATTTTGCTCTTTTTTAGTCGTGGATACAAGAAGCGTAGGAACGAGTATTGTTGGGGGTCAGGTTATGCAAATTTGTCACTCACCCAGATGTAAACAAATCGATATGTCAACGGCAGACAAAATAGATATCGATTTTCCGAAATATTGCCGGAACACCTCTATCGGCTTTCCGAAGTAAGTCTAAGGAACAACAGTCGAACACCGATGAACGGAATGAACAAAGTAAAGTAAAGTAACTTTATTTCAGCTCGGATCGAGCGAATAATCGGCAAAAGGAACGTCCCATCAAACAGCCAGAAGGCGAAAGAAATTATAAACAATATTCCGTCACAAGCGCAGCTTCTCCTACGTTCCTGTGGAAAAAATATGAGCCATTCAACGCAAGATATTTTCCAAGTGTACACAGAAATTGATGCTCAAAAGAGCTGGCCGTTTAAACGTATTAAAAAGTTGTTTAAACACTTTCCAGAAAGAGTTTTTACCCGTTTAAGCTAGTTAAAACGCCGTTTTTTCCTAGTCACCTTGGCTTAATCCCCCTTATCGCAAATAAGGTTACATATCCACGACTTCTTCACAGTTCTACTTTGATTTTTTTATCAAGAGCACAATAAAGATTGTTGTTGTTAGCGACCACTTGTAAGTGAACCAAGGAGGTCTGTGTGAACTGCTACCTAAATAAAGCGAGGGGTCAATTAAGTTTCCAGGGAGAATAATTTGTTCCAACAGGACAATTGGCTCCTTTGTGGGATACGCAGAGGCCTCTAAATGTCTGCTTTCTTTCGTCGCACGAGATAAGGAACGTTTGACGCGCATTTTTTTCCTGCCCAAATCATCAGACCACTAGGATCATATTTGGGGATAATGTTCAATCCAACCCCACCCCCGTAAAATGCAACGGTCCTGCGGCAGTAAAATTTCTCGACTTGCTCAAAGGTCAGTGAAATATAACGTAAGTAAAGCGACATTCTTCCCACTTTGGCATAATGCTTGAAGGAAGCCCGCATCAGAATTTTTCAAAAGCGTAATGGGAAGAATCAAAGCTAATTTGGAGTTAAGGAGCTTGTCGAATCACATGACGCGACACCACAGAAAATACCAATTCCCCTTGGAGAGCGAAAAATGAAAATACGTTAGTCGGACTCGTTGTTGGGCCTCCTTTCGGATTCCACACGAACTGAGATTATAATAAAACTTGGGGCGGAGTGAGATAGTGCATCTTGTCAATCAGCCCGACGCCATTCTCTTGGGCGCCAAGGTTTGAATCCTTCTTAGGCTGGAAAAGTCGTGAAGTAGTTTGAGAGAGTTTATAAGTAAACCAGCCATGTTATCGTGGAAAGACCGACATGTTAAGCACTTCACCATGGCGCCTTCAAAGCAGTCGTTCCTGGGCTTAGCTAATAAGATTGAATAGCAAGCCAGATATTAAAAGCACACAAGTTTTTATTCAAATAAATCAGCTTGATTAGTTAAGGTAACAAATTTTGTGTAAAGGTCTAATGACCGGGTATTTTCATATTATGAACACAGTAATGCATCATGTAACACACACGCGCGCGCGCGCGAAACACACGTACACACGCGCGCGAAACACGCAAACGCAAGTATAGCAAAATCTTCCCTGCGAACTATTAGCCTCAGAAATTGTTTTAAGTTTCGTACAGATGCTTGCTTGTTATTGTAATCATGAGCTTGGCTGCAAACTAGTGGAACACTTAGATCAAGCAATAATAGACAATGTAATGAATCGAACTCATTCACTCGTGCTTTTAATCAGCCGTTTGTTGAAGCAAAGCCATCCAAAAACAATATGTATTTTTTTCTGAGTCACGTAAAGATGACTTTATTACATAGCAACGCTTTGCCTGTTCGCTTTTCTTATTGATTTTCTTCATTTCTGTTAATTAACTTAAAATTTTCCGTTTTGCTTGAGCTTGATACTTTGCTTTTCGACTGGCTTCTGTCAGAAATATGAAGAAAAACGCTGTTAAAACTGGCCAATATATTTACGTGTGGTAATTATTGAACGCGTTATAGTCTATTCTCAGCTAACACTATTCTTAAGGATACTTTAAAATCTTATTGAACTATATCAAAATTTACTTTAAACTCATTAACTTAGGTTTTCAGGGATCACTCTTGAAATCACACCGTCGTCTCTTCCTCTTTATCATCACGTAATACTGCACCTGTAGGATTTCGTATCAGCGGTTTACGCGGAAGTGTAGGCGTTGCTGCCGGACTCTGTTCGTCCTCTGAGTCGGTGCCGTACACATTCATCAACTGCTTGAGAGGCTTCATGGCATGAGCATGCGGATGGTCAGCGTCATCCCCAGCGATGTACCTGTTGGATGGTCCCGCTGTGGGGTCCTCAAGGTAGATTCGCTGTACTTTAGATTTCCTCTTCTTTCTACGCCGGCAGACCACGATTAATATGAGTAGAAGGAACCAGAGAAACACCAATGATGAAACGCTAACGACGATGATTTCTGTCGGGGTGAGCTCTTCCCCCTTTTCCTCCTGCTTTGTGGGGCACTTGGGGAAGGCGTCATAAGTCCCATACAGCTCACACTCTCTGATACTCAGCACTTTCTGACAGTAGAAGGCAAACAAACTCACCGACAGCTTATAGTGATCAAGGCTATCTGAATCAGCCACATCGGTGAGGCAAGACTCGAAGTAAAACAGAGCTTGGGACACCAGAGTCTTACTGCATTTCTCTTGGAGTACTCCTTCGTAAAACTGTTTGTAACACAGTTTCAGGGCCAGGTCTTCAAGAGTCGAGTTTCTAAAAGCCAGACTGTAGTTTGCTAAGGGTGTCATGTGTACCCCTGATGGAGCCCATCCTGGGGACTCACCAGAATGAACCAAGAACTGCACAGTGGCGACGTTAACAGCTGAGGCATTCTGAAGGCCACTGGTTGTGACGACGGGGAGAGGGGTGTAGAAGTGACCAACAGTTGTCAGTCCCATTCCCTCGTCAAAGGGAACACTTAGTATCAGTCCTTCGCGATAATCCTCGAACTTCACGGTCATCGAGGCATTGAGCTGTTCCAGAGTCTTCGCATACTGCCACACCTATTTGAAACAAGATCACTTTTAATTGTTTTACAGACTTCCGTTTAAGTTTTCGTGGAATATTATTGTCAAATTTAGAAGTTTCTACTGAGGAAATGTGTTCACCTCTTCTCATCTCCTACCTGAGATGCCAGGGGTATCTAATCGAGGCGCGTGTAATCAAGTCAGGGATGACTTGTTTGCGGATTAACTTAGAGCGCCAAAACCAAAGCAATTAGTGTGGCCAATGCAATGGACGCAAACATTTCAACGTGCCAATCAGACATGCGGTTGGCGCCAAGAGCGGGAAAATGCGCGCATGCGAGTCGCGATTGGTTTTAGGTTTGCTTCTCAATGGTTGAGAAAGTGGCGCGAGTTTTGCCAACCAATCACAGAGCGAAGTAAAACAAAAGCAATGTAAACACAAAATTACTTTTAACGCTCAATTGAAAACCGTTCAAACTTTAGAAAGATATCATATTCATCACACGAAAAACAAAAACGTTGGGAATCGAACCCATGCCAAATTATTAACTTCCATGAAGAGCTAGCAAGGAAAAAGGCTTAAATTCCCTCGGATGGTTAGATTTTTTCTTGGTCTTATGCTGCCTGGTGTGTGATGGATCATAACTGTCTCATATCATCGCATTACCGAGCTTAAAATTGCCACTTTCTTTAACACGACAACACGACTTCATTCTCGGGTAGGTAAGAGCTCGACTTATCGTGTGGATTTGCCACATAATCTTTCTGTATTCCAGGGTAGGAAAATTTATTAGTATTCAAATTAATGTTTTGGTACCTTAAACTCGTCCAAGGCTCCCCGGATGTCGTACTCGCTGTCCATCATGTATCCTCGAATGTACCGGCCAAGAATCAGCAACCCGTCAAAAGAGAACTGGTACCCTACTTTCACACCAAACGCCGTGGAATGGTGATGCTCGCCTTGCGCGTCTGCAATCACTTGCAGGCGGCCATCGATTGTTCTCCAAGTTACTGCTAAATGCGTCCACACACCTTCACGGATGTCAATACCGGTCGCAAATTTATTCGCATCCCAGACGACCTGTATTCCGTCTTTGTAGATGATAGCAAAATTGCCACTACCTGTCTCAGCGGAGAAGATAGCTTGGGCGTCAAAAATTTGTTCTGTCGTTTGCCGCTGGTTCGATGAGCAAAGATGAGGAACACTCGATCCTTTGTTGACTAAGCATATCCATATTTCGATGGTAAATTCGTCGAGAACTGGCAAGGTTGAGTTACCAGCGTACATGACGGCTGTGTTACTGGATGAAAACTCCAACATGTAGCCAGCGCCAGAAAAGTTCCGCCAGGCGTTCTTAGTTGTTAAGAAACAGTCCTCTTCTGCCATCTTAAACTGCGTGTTGAGTCTGAGATCAAGCGTTGCTTGACTTAGCGCGCTCTGGTCTTCAGTTGCACTGGATCCGTTTACAGCTGACTCGTCCTGATTGGGGTCGCCTAAATTCAGAGCGAGGCTTCTGTTGCTGTATTCCTGCATCCACTTGCTCTCTTTCGCTCCACAAATACCATCTGTATCGTCTCTCATTGGTTTTGGCATTTGGATTGCAGTTCCCAGGGTACCATTATAAGCGAGAACATTCAACTGAACTCCCTCGTGCTTTAAGAAAGCAATCTCCAGAATAGTGCTTTTAAGCCAGCGGTATTTGATGTCAGCAACTTCTACCCACTCATCAGCGTTGTCAAGCGTGGACGACTGGTTCGTTGTCATGTCAACAGTCCCACTTTCAAGGGTCATGGGATCACTGTAACGGATAAACAGCATCACTTGCGAGGTCCGTACTGCGACTTCACTGATTCGTCGGCAATTCATTCTGCTATTGCAAGGAACTATCAACGCTTGTGCTACGACTGCAGATGAGTTGATAAGCTGGAATGCACCGGGGGCTTCAAAGTGGAAGTTCATGCCCATTACACTGGTGAAATGAGGATCGCCAAAGTTTATAGCCATTTGGGTATCAGAGGAATCGACTTCAGGGGATGCGTTTGCGACTGCGCAGTCTGTCCCCATCCAGCCATCCGTGCAGTTACTGCAAGGCAATGCCGCGTTATCTTCATCAGAGGGAGTGGTATTGTTACCTCTCCAGTGTGGTTCGCATTCGCATGTTCCATTCGTTACACTGCAAACTCCATGTCCGTTACATGTCCTCCTCATGCCACCCGGACAAAGGTTTGAGCAATCGTCACCCCAGTAGCCTGGCTGGCACTCACAGGAGACACCGTCAGTGGCGTTTACATCGGAGATGGCATAACCAAAGACGCATCGTGTTGTGCAACGTGAACCGATCCAGTATGGAAATCGTTGAAGTACAAAGTGATGACACAGTTCTTTGCTGGCCATTCGGTTAATTCTAGAGCGCTCTGGCAATAGTCAGCGAAAGTAACGACCGCGTAAACGGCAGAGTGTAATTTTAGCGACACTGAAATGTCGTGGAGACACACTTTGTAGTAAAATTGAGCCACCTGTAGAGTTAGCGCCTCACATCTGAGGTATAATGTGCCACTTAGAATGAGCCTGAAGCAGAACGACTCTGCATCCAATCGCAGTCTTGCGTTAACAAACGCTGTGTCCTTTGGTTCGGTGCGAGGGATGTCAGCATCCGAGAA
Organism: Pachyseris speciosa; assembly: GCA_016490735.1. Classification (NCBI taxonomy): domain Eukaryota; kingdom Metazoa; phylum Cnidaria; class Anthozoa; order Scleractinia; family Pachyseridae; genus Pachyseris; species Pachyseris speciosa. Next base: position 815,385 of record JAEMWC010000306.1, on the reverse strand, counting down.
CGACCAACGCGGCTCGTGAAACTTAACTATGAACAGGTTACTTTCCCCTCGTAAGTCTCTAATGACTGTTCCCTCGGGTTGGTTGAACTTCCAAAGGTGAAGCAAGTCTGGATAAGTATCAACCTGCACATTTAGCCGCCAGTTAACTCTTACAAGATCGGGGTTCGTCCTTCTTTTCCAGATACGCAGTTCATCGAGCTCGCCAACAAAGCTGGAATCAGGAAGCAAATTATCCGAGTGAGGTGAAGGCTGCCATTGACCCAGTGCCAAGATTCCGCCGTTAAGAAACACGCTGCTGTCTAGTTTGAATACGCGAACTTTGACTCCTCCAGAGGAGGTGAAAATGTAGAAGTGAAGGATCCCAACGGCTTGTTTATAGACCAGGGTAATTTGATTCCAGCGGTTGATCTCAAGTGTGAGACCAGTGTCATAAACTGATCCGCCGTAGACGATGGTCATGGTCACATTGTCAACCACTGCAAAGATGTAGCTGCGGCTTAAGTACGACAGGATGACTCCTCCCGATTTGTGCGCCTTTATGAGTAGTTCAACTGTCAGGACATCGACGGTAAGGAAATACATGGGGCCTGAACGAACTGAGTGATCTGCAAAGAACAAATTGAATCCTCCGCCGGTGGGAAGGCGATACTCTACGTAGTGCAAAAACTTGTAGATGAACAAAGTCTGTGAGACATCAACTATTGAACTGGTCTTCAGAGCAGTGATGTAAGATTCAAGGCTATTGGAGCCGTTGAACGAGTGATCTTTGCAAGCCCCAAGAAGGCCTGTAGAGTTCTGACAGTACAAAGCTGGCACGTGAACCGTCACAGAGAGGCTATATCCAACTGTTACCACAAACTTAACTTTATCTGGTCCGTAGATGTGAAAGGTGACTGTGGAAATTCGTACCATGACAAAGTGCACAGATAGTTGGGTTCTGTGGTCAACTTGCACTACTTTGCCATTCAACCAAACAATAGGAAAGATGGCTACTTTCGTTGAAAGAGTTGTGATCGGTGCACGAATGGCGACGTGGTTGTTACGGAAACCAAACGAAAATCCTGTTGTACAAAGTGTGGTGTAAGTACCATCAGTTACACATGGTGCTTGTCGAAGCTGGATGAAGAAGTTGTGGTGTATGGATCTCAGGAGGTAAAACTCGCCGACTACTCTGTAGGTAAAACCCACGCCAAAGAACGTTGTGAAGTAACCATAGCCACCAACCGATGCAAGCACGACACTGTTTGATGATACGCCAGTGACAAGATTGACAGCAAATTGACAGTTTGTTCCGTTCCATCCAGGGCTACAACTGCTGCAGTTTCCGTCACCTGCCCAATTGGTTTCACACTTGCATTGACCAGTGGTTCTATCGCACACTCCATGTCCTCCACATGTTTCCAGAAGGCCCCCTGGACATAGCTGGGAACAATCACTGCCCCAGTATCCCTCGGTGCAGATACAAAGGTTACGGTCTCTAGGATCTGCAGTACCAAAGATGCATTTCACATCGCATTTGTCTCCGATCCATACAGGAAAGTGAACGCCAGGGAACTTGTTACAAAGCAGCTGAGCTGGCCAGGTGGTGAGGTTCAGGACAGCTTGGCAATGGTCAGAGAATGTTACTATGGCTGTCAGGGCCGCACTTATGTGACCAGTTGTTGCGACGTCTTTTAGACAAACGAGGTAATGAAATTCAAGCTCAGCTTTTAGGCCAGCGTAACACAGATCATAAACTTGACTCTTGTAGAAGAGTTCCAGGCAAAAAGTCTTTGCGTTCTGCTCCAGTGTTTTATTAGGAAAGTGCGTTTCAAATGGCTTGTCAGACGAAGTGAAATTTGTCTTAACGTCAGCATCAGAAAACACCCACAATGGTTGTTGCCATGGTGATCTTGGCAGGTAGATGTGTTCGTCAGTCGCCAGATTCTTTATGAGGTCACTTTCGCCTTCGTTGATTTTCCATAGTCCTGTGAGGTCAGGATGTGTTGGGAGAACATTCATTCGCCAGTTTTGTTGTACGAGGGCTGGATTGAAGGTACGCTTCCACACACGGAATTCATCGATGATACCCACAAATGATGTGGCTGTGTAGGTTTCGTTTTCTCCGGGAGAGAGCTCCCACTGTCCAAGAGAAAGGATACCACCTGGTAAGAACGGATTGGAAGGCAACACGTACGACCGTCGCTGCACTTTACCCAAATAGTCAAAGTGATAGAACTCCAATGTAAGCTCCCTGTAACGCCAGACAAGCGATATGTGACTCCACTGATTGACTGTTACTGCAACTCCAGTGTTAATGACGGTTTTTCCAAAGTAGATTGTAATGGAGGTCTCAATCTTGATTGCAAATGTTTGTAGGACTGCATAAGAGAAAACCGTTCCACCCAACTCGAATGGCTTAATAAGGATTTCGATCGTGATATCTATGTTACTAAGAAAAGTTTTTGTCAGCGGCTTAGACGAGGCTCCCGTGTGGTTGAAGACGAGGGCATAAATACCTCCGGAAGGTAGTCGAGTCTCTTGGAAGTGTTGGTACTTTAAGACTATTAGGCTGTCTATCTCAAGCACAAGAGCTTGGCTTCCAACCCCTTTATTCAAGACAGACTGAGAGGCGTTTGCGGAAATCATACTTCTGTTGGAACTAACCATAAGGTCGTTGTTAGGATCGTTATCACAAGACCCAAGTAGTCCCGTAGAGTTTTGGCAATACGCCGGCTTTACTTCCACTTTCAAACTTAAGAATCGGCCGGTGACACCAATGTGAATAACAAAATTGTCTTGCGAGGTGATTTGGTAACGACTGTGCCCTGTGTATTTCAGGTGAATACCAAGATGAACGTCTCCGAGACTTGTGACCAGTCCTGAAAGTAGTATCAACTTTCCGTTTACCCAGATAACTGGAGTTCCTCCAGTGATGTAGGGGGCGTGGAAGGAAATCAGGGTGGAGGAAACTCGAATTCCTATCGCGTTAACACAGACGGACTGCATCCTGCATGGAACATGACGAACATGAACTTGGAATGAGAAACGAGGAACATTGATTAAGTAATATTCACCAACTGCCACGAGGGTGAAACTGTAGCCATCAAAAGTAACGTAGTGGCCTCCAATGGACGATATCGCGATTGATACGTGCAGCTTCCTTAGTGTAACAAGGGCAAGAGAGCAGTCGGACCCAGTCCATCCGGAGGAGCACCTTCCACAGTCCACTGTCCCGTTGTAATTAGCGTGACACTCGCACTTGCCTGTCACGCTATCGCACACTCCGTTGTTGTTACACGGTCTCGCAGCTCCACCAGGGCAAGGGTTCGCACACTCTGGACCCCAGTAACCATGGTAGCAGATACAAGTCTCAGATTCGATCTTATCTCCGAAGACGCATTTTCGATCGCAGTCTTTTCCGAACCAGATGGGGAAATCCCTGCCAGGAAATTCATTGCAAAGGGGTTTGGCTGGCCAGACCGTTAGATTCTTGACGGCCTGACAGTAGTCGGCGTACGCTATTATCACTTCGAGAGACATGTACAAGGAACCGAAACTTGCAATTCTTTGGAGGCAAGATCTGAAGTAAAAGCTAGCCACACCTGGCCCCAAGCTGTTGCAGTCTGAATGCAGTGACCCCATCAACAGTGTTCGGTTGCAGAATAATTCAGCTTCTACTTGGAGTGTTTTGTTCGTAAAAGGGAAAGCTTGTTCTCGCTCGAAAAATGGCATTTGCAACACTACATCTGAGTATCTCCATTCTGGTTCCTTCCATGGCTTGAAAGGGAGTTCTAGCCTCATTCCAGTCACTTTATCAACAGCGACGATCCCTTCGCCTTCGTTAAACTTCCATGCATGTGCGATGTCTTGGGTCTCAACACTCACCGATCGGTTCCAGGTCTGGAGAATGAACGCTGGGTGGAAATACCGCGTCCAGATGCGAACTTCATCTATAAACCCAGCGAAGTACTCAACAGGTTGAATTCCGGATCCGTCTAAAGATGGCATCCAACCAGCCAAAGCGAGTATTCCTCCGGGAACAAAAATGTCAAAGCCGATGTTTATGTCGAGGCGATGCAACTGTCCACCAGACGAGAAGTAGTAGAATTGTAAGACCATAGTAGTTCTTCTAAACACCAGACTAATCTGATTCCATTCGTTCACCTCTGCAGCGATGTTTGTTGGGTAAACGTGGTCTCCGTAGTACACAGTGAACTTTCCTCCCTTGTTTGTAACAAAGAATGTCTTCGTTGTGGTATAGGAAAGAATAACTCCGTAGCGGATCGTTTTAAACATGATTTTAATAGTTATGTCCGTGGATAAGAATGCCTTGTAAATCACTCCAGATACGACAGTTGTGTGGTCAAAGAAGAGCGCGTAGCCAGCGTTTGCCTCTCGATATTCAACAATGCCTTTATATTGGTACTGAAACAAACTGTGACAGGCCTTCACCTTGAGTTTTGTGACAATGAGAGATGTTATAACAGCTTGGGTTTTGTTCTTGCTGCCTGATGTATTTTGTCGAAGAGAGGATGCAGAATCGTCTGCTTGACTGTCTGGTTGGTTTCCGGTCACGTTGAACGTAAAGCTTCCTTCGGAACAGTTTTTACTCGGATGGTAAGACACCAGGGATTCTAATAAACCCTGGTTGCAGGATCCAAGCAGTCCGATCGCCGATTTACACACTAATCCTGCTGCGTTTGAGCTAAGGGTCAAGTACCGCCCGGTGACTCGTATTTTCAGGTACAGTCCTGCGTATTTCACTTCCCACAAATACGCTGTGATCTTGTTAACTTCAAACCCGTAGGTTTGCAGAGTAATTGGATGCACATCAATATCGATTACTTTTCCGTTCAACCAGACTACCAGGCTTCCACCAGACGTGTATGGACCATGCAAGACGACTTTGTGCGTAGATATTTTTAGCGCAATCGAATTGACACAAGTCATCTGCTGGAAGCAGGACACCAGACGAATCTGAACAACTACGGAGACATGTATGGAGTATATGAGGTAGTATTCACCAGTCACGTGTAGACTAAAGCTAATGCCACTCAGTGATGTAAAATGTCCTCCTAGGGACACTGAGCCGACCCCTACCAAGACACTGCCAGACGGCCATTGGGTGACTGCTGTTGAACAATCTTTGCCAACCCAACCAGTTGAACAGGCTGTACAGTTTTCATTTCCTTGCCAGTTAAGTTCGCAAAGGCAATTCCCCGTCACAACATCGCAGATGCCGTGGTTGTTACATGCGCGTCCTTTCCCTCCGGGACAAATGCCCGAGCAGTTTTCTCCATAGAATCCTGGATCGCATAGACAAATTTCACTGTTGTTTGAAGATTTGCCAAAAATACATGGAGTTGTACAGTTGGCCCCTATCCAGTCGGGGAAGCGCTTTCCGGGGAACTCGTTGCACAACGACTGAGCTGGCCAGAAAGACAAACCAAGCGTTTTCTGACAATAATCTGATATTGCTATCACGGAATCCATCGACTGAACTGTTAATCCGGTGTCCACCACTGCTTGTACGCACGAACGGAAGTAAAAGTCTATCGTTACGTTACCTAACAACTTGCACGCAGCATGGATTGGCCCTTTGAACATGAACTCGAAGCACACCTCCGTAGCAATGCCTTGCAAAGTCGCGTTGTTTTCGTTCGGATTCACTGCCACAACAGAGGCGATGGGTGCGTCAGAGAACACCCACTTCGGTTGTCCCAAAGGATACCGTGGGAATGACAGTGTCACACCAGAGACCAGGTCTTGAACTATTGCATTCTCACCCTCGTTGAATTTCCACAAATTTGTAAGTGATGAAGCATTAGGCTGGATATTTGCTCGCCAACTTTGCTGAATTAACGCGTAGTCAAAAGGTATGCTCCATACGCATATCTCGTCTATTTGTCCGTAGAAAACGTTGGTCGGCTGAACGCTGATAGAACCTGAGGCAGGCTGCCACAGGCCTATGGCAAATGTCCCTTCAGCAATGAAAGGGTCCAACGTCACACTGAACTTTCGTACCTGAACAAGCCCTGACGAGAATGTGACAAAAACAAACAGTTCCAGCTTTGCACGGACGAATACCACCGAGATTTGATTCCACACACCAGCTTCAGTGGCAATTCCGGTATCATACACTTCAAGCCCAATGACAACCTTCACTGTTACGTGGTTACTGATGTAAAACGTTACATTTGATGTGTACGAAATCAAAGTACCTCCACAAGACCGAGGGTCGCAGGATTTGACTAGCAGTTGGATGGTCACTGTGTCACTCACAAAAAGACGAATTACTCTCTGACTGACTATAGCGGTGAATCTGTAGTACAGACTGTAGATACCGCCGTATATAACTCGAGTCTCCTTACGAACGTCTTTGTCGATGACAATAACTGCTTGTGATACAGAGAGCTTCTCTTTGACAAATCTATCCACGTCACCACTAGAGGCGTTCGCGCCTCCAACCTCTTCTAAAACTGTTGTTGGACGCTTTCCATCGGTGTCGTTGTGTCCCGGTTGTAGTTTAGCGCAAGAGCCACACAGGCCATCAGCAATCTGACACAAACTCAAAGATACGGTGGACTCTACGGTGATATATCGATCCGTAAAGACTGTTCGAATGGTTAAATAGTGTGAAATAACTATCCTGAAGGCACTGTTGGATATTGGCTGAATGGTCACATTGTTTGCCGTCATATCTTTAGTGGGTTCTCCGCCGGCGCTGATTTCTTCATTGTTGGCATACACAAGTGGCTGAGAGCCACTCTCATACGGAGCATGAACACTGATGGAAAATTCATTGAATTTCACACCAATTGCATTTACACAGACGGAGCTTCTCTCACATGGTACTTGTCGAACTTGTGCTTGAAGGATAGAAGAATTAATCATCAAAAACTCTCCTACTGTCGTGAAGGTGAAGAGTGAGCCATCGAAGCCAGTGACGTACCCTCTCTCCGAAATGGTGCATATTTTTATTGTAGTATTTGTAATGCCAGGTTCAGTTGTCGAAACAGCGACGGAGCATGATGGACCCCTCCAGCCCGGGGTGCACGTCGAACAGTTTTGGTCTCCAAGCCAGTTGGGATGACATTTGCATTCACCGGTGGCAATATCGCACTGACCATTGCCAAAACAAGGTTTATCTGCACCTCCAGGGCACACATTAGAACAGTTTTCACCCCAGTAGCCATCATCGCATCTGCAAGCCCCATCAGAATACCTTCCGATTAAGCATCTCGCTGTGCAGTTTATCCCAACCCAATCATTAAAACGCCCTTGGGGGACGACATTGCAGAGATCTTTTCCTGGTAAAGCTGAAAGATTAAGGGCGGCTTGACACTCCTCTCCAAAAGCGACAGCTGTTGTTAGGGCCGAGTCAAGACTTCCTGAGGAAGACACTTCTGCAACGCAAGCGTCGAAGTAGAAATCAGATCCTCCTGTAGCGTTGAAACATTCATTGTAAAGAGGACCCCTCAGTAAAATATCCGCACAAAGCTCCTCAGTTGAATTATCTGCGACATCCTCGGAAGGCTCTAGCACTTCGAAGGCAGACGTTTCCGACACTGCATCTGAGGGATACCAAACGGGACCTCTGAAGGGGGTGCAGCAAGTTTGAAGTCAAATGACCCTACCGTCGGTCGACAAATGAGGCCACTTCCTTCATTAAACTTCCACAGAAGAGTTATTCCAGGAGTGTCTATCTGCAAGTTGGTATTCCAGATTTCCTGAATCATGACAGAATCGAACCGCTTGTTCCAAAAGCTTAACTCATCCACCCATCCTACAAAGCCAGGTACAGAGAGAGACACCGTGGTTATTTGCCAGAGAGCGATCGATAACGTACCACCTTCAGGAAATATCCCGATGCCAACATAAAATACTCGAGTCTGAATAACGCCGATGGAATTTACCAAGTAGATTTGAACCAAACCAGAACTTCGTCTGTACACGAACGATATATGATTCCACAGTTCCGTTTCCAGAATGAGGTTGGTGTCAATGACGATAGTATCAAAGTGAATCCTGATGGTTCCATTCACAGTGATTGCGAATGTTTTATTGAGGGCGTATGAGATAATCGTTCCTCCGAACAGTCTTGGGTCCTTTGCCTTGACGAAAAATTGAACTGTGATGTAATTACCAATAAACACAGCGGTTATGGGTGGAGACACAACGGACGTGCCATTGAAGAAAAGACAGCTTCCTCCGCTAACGGAAGACGATTCACCCGCGATGCTTAAAACAGGACCAAAGGAGCTTTCATTACACGGGACAGACCACGTATTCACGTAGGAAACCAGTACATCTTGGGTTACGGTTGCTATGTCGGTGTACGTGTCCAAGATTCCTCCTCCCGTGGAGCAATTTGAAGGGAGCGCGCCTGATCCAGGATCTCTGCATCTTCCAAGGAGACCGCAAGCCTCTCGACACAACCATCTGTTCATGGTGATGGAGACGTCAAAGTGTATTGCGAGGGAATTGATGACAAAATGGAAGCCACCTAGGCCGGTTATGGTATAGCTGCTGAGCGATGTTCTTTGAAACACAAACCCTGAATTTCCCAAGGAAATCAGAGTCTTGTAATTGATGGGAAAGCCGTTCATTGTAATCAACACTTGGCCCACGACTCCGATACTACTGTGAATAGCGATGACATCTTGTTGCACGCGTACAAGTACGCATCTTAACCGCACATAACTGCCGATTCTGACTTGCCGGAACTGGATGCTGACTCCATAGCGAGCCAAGGACAGAACGTTGAATTCTCCTGCTACGTTGACATTGATTTTAACACCGTCTAAAGTCACATAATAACCAGTTCCAAAGGCTGAAGTTATGGGGAGCTCTTCAGTGGGTGCTGTTATTGCAACCGAGCAATCTTTGCTAACGTAGCCAGAGGTACACCGACTGCAGTCCAGAGCCCCTCGCCATTTTCTTCTACACCGGCAGGTTCCGCTTCGACTCAAGCAACGACCATGGCCAGCACAGACGTTTACGGGTCCTCCAGGGCAGACCGCATCACAATGCGTTCCCCAGAAGCCTCGATCGCACTTGCATTTTCCGTACAGTCCTCGAACCTGGTATCCATAGTCACACGGGACGTCACAATTCACGCCAATCCAGTTGATGAGTCTTGAACTTTGAAAGACGTCGTACCTATACACAATGGAACATAAAATCAATACAGGCACCCATGGCTGTGTTAAATCCCAGATATCAAGGCACGCAAGCGCGCACGAGGAATGCTCCGAGTTTACCAAAGTTCTGTGGAGTCATGAAATGATTAATGACTGGGTCAATAGAATACAATGGACCACCGCTATTTCGTAAAGGTTTTCAGTACGTTAATCCTTTATTTTCAAATGTGATGCTCATCTGACTCCATTTTGTAGTATTATCAGTGCTTTTGCGCGAACGTGCTTGGGTCAGCTTCACCACGCTAACTGAAGTTTACAAACTTAGGTGGTGGCAAACTGTCGGCGTGATCAAGGCTATCTTTGCCAACACATTCACCACCAGGTTTAAATGTTCACACACTCTCAGATGCAGTAAAAATACGAGTTGCTTTGTTCGACTATAGGAAGTTTTTGAAGAGACTGAAATAAGACGAAAGTAGAAGTTAAAAGCTCGTGCAAATTTTTGTTCTGTGGAGACAAGAAGGGTTAATGTTTGACGCAAATGTGGATATGCAAATAATAATTCATAAATAATACCTTAGAACTTCGAAGTAAGACGTTTAGATTTTTCATATATTGACGTTTGGAGTCAACCAAGATGAAAAATTGCATAACTAAATACCATGACTATGAAAAGAAAAAATACCTGCACATCTGTCTGGCTGGCCAAATGGACAAGTTCAGTTGCACTTGACAAGTGTCTGCAAAGGCAACTACAACACTGACTCCCAGCGACACTAGCCGACTAGACGCAATCACTCGTAAACACGCTCTGACGTAAAAGGATATCGTCCCACCGCCAAGACCTCCACAGGCAAAACTCAAAGGAGACGTCTTGATGTGTTTATCACACCAGGTTTCTGCTGCGACTCTGAGTTCGTTGGTATGGAAAGTTATTTCAGTGGTTAAGGAAAGAATCTTGACATTGGCGTAGCTGAAGATCCACCGAGGTGCTCTGCGTACAGTCGGAATGTACAAATGGACGCGCTAACTAGGTCGTGTACAACGTTGCTCTGCCCCTCGTTGAACTTCCACAAAATGGCAATGTGGCTAGCGGTGAAAATCACGTTAGTTCTCCAACTGGTCTGGACATCATGTAAACTGAATTCACGATTCCAGAACCGAACTTCGTCGATCAATCCAAAGAAACCCAGCAATCGATCGCCTTCCTTCGGTGTTGGTTTCCAGGGCTGGAATCCACTGTCCTATGCAGATGGTGCTGTCTCCTCTTTTGAATACTCCAGAAGTCATGGTGCGAGTAGCTTGTCGAACAACGCCTATGGAGTTAATGTGGTAGAAATAGATTGCACCGGTAACGTTAAAGTACACAATGGTAACCTGGTTCCAGGTATCGAGCTCTGGAGAGAGTCCAGTGTCCCAGATCTCTAACCCAATGCGCACTTTTAAGGTCGCCTCAATATATACCGTCAGTGTAACTGTTTTGCTGTACGTGAATAGAACTCCTCCAGGATTTGACCTGGGTAGCATCTTGAACAACAATTCGGTCGTGATAACAGGGGAAGTTAACACATCAGGCATTAAATCGGTGGACACTCCAACCCGTTTGAACTTCAGGGCGTATTCAGCACCGGTTGCTTCTCTTTCTTCTTTGTAATTTCCATAGTTGTAAATGAAAAGGCTATCAACGGCGGAAACGCGCCACGTTTCCTCCAAAGACGCACCACCTGTCACGTTGAAGTCGTTTTCTCCGTTGCCATCGCAGTTTCCACACAATGCAGGTGTTCCGTCACATAAGGACTGGTTAACGTGACCAGCAATCACGAGAACATTTCCCACTACGCGAAGTTGGAATTTGATATCTCCACTCACACTGCTCAGAATATAAGTGGTTGAAGCCGTCTGCTCTAAAGACACTTTATTGGAAATTTGGATTTTCGTTGAGGGAAACTCCGCAATGCTTCCATTTACCCAAACAACAGGCCGTTCGGTTTCTTCGTAAGGGGCGTGGAATGTCATCTTCCATCCAGAAATGAAAGAGAACGCTATGGCGTTTATACAGCGTGTTTCGCCATTGTGGCAAGGCACTTGCCTGAACTGCCCATTAAAGCGGTTGCTTCTTACAAACCAGAACTCCCCCACTCCAAAGAAATTAAAGTGAGCACTGTCAAAGTTGGTGAAATGTCCTCCAAGGAAAGCAGAACACGTTGGTAATTGCGTCGTCGCCACAGCTACAGAACAATCAGAACCAGTCCAACCAGGGTACAGTTACTACATTCTTCATTGCCACGCCAGTTCAGATCACATTCGCACGTTCCGGTCTTCACGTCACAGTTGCCATGTTCACTGCAGGGTGAATTTCCACCTCCTGGGCATTCACTGGCGCAGTCGGTGCCCCAATATCCTCTAGAGCAAACACACAAGCTCGCGTTTTGCTGTCGTGGTTCCCGAATACACACTTGGAGGAACAGTTAGCTCCGATCCATTGCTGTGGAAGCCTCTCTGGGAATTGCTGACATAGGAGTTGCGCAGGCCAAGAGGAAAGGTGGAGCACTGTCTGACAGTAATCGGCATATGCTGAAAGTACAACATAAGCAGTGTCTAAGGAGCCAGAAGAATGAATGTCGGCGAGACAGGCCTTGTAGTAAAACTGGGGAACGGCGGTGTTTAGCTGTTGTCCGCACTGCGTTTGTATTCTGGTGTCGAAGATAAGTCTAAAGCACAAGCTGCTGGCAAGTGATCCAAAGGTGAGATTTCTAAAGTGGACGCTCGTACTTACGATAACTGATGGAAAACATCTCTTATATAAGAAAACTGCCAGACAGGCCGACTACTGATCACTTGTGGAAGGTAGATATTCGATGAACTGGCGATACGATTGGTCACCACTCTGTCGACACCCTCGTCAAACTGCCACAGGGCACTTAACGTTGCTACGTCCCCTGTAACAACAGCAAGAAAACTCTGACGGACGAGCACAGTGTCAAGAACAAAGGTCCATATGCGCAGTTCATCTATACTTCCAAAGAATGGTTGCATTGGCAAACCTGTGATGTGCTGTTGTGTGATGTGCCAGCGACCAAGCCACAGGGTACCACCGGAGGTGAACAAGTTAGGTCCGATGTAGATCTGCTTGGTGAAGAGGACGCCTTGAGCATCGAGCTGATAGTAGGCAAGGACTCCTGAAATGAAAAGGTAGAAGCTTGTGTCAAAGTTTGCAACGTTCTTCCCGACGAGAAAATTCGCATATAAATCCCTTTTCCTACACCGTTTGAAAATGAAGAAAACACTTGCCTTCATAATGAGACTAACAAGGTGTTAAAAACTCATAACGTCGTTACACTTAAACATGTAACTGACCCATTGTCAACAGGTCTGTTCTTGTAAGTTGGTTATAGCAAAAGATTTCAACAGATTTCGCTGCACGATCTCCTGTTTAACATACGAACTGCCTTTTCTTGACGTGATTTCTGGGGAGAATTCATTATTCTATTGTATTAAATTGAAGTCACAAGGACTTAAGGTTAAAGGACCGCGGTTCACTCTTCAAAGGCTGAACGGATTTACTGATTAAAATGAAAATTACTTAATCAGAATAAGAGGAAATGTGAATCCCATGAAATTACAGAAACGTTTCTTTATTTTCTGAGAAAAAATTGCCAGTTGTAAGACCCAGTGATTTTCTACTGATTCTTTTTACACGTGTCATTTCTCGTTTCATCAAGACGAAGTGGAAAAGTAAGACTGAAAGATCCCACAAAGGACAAACAAGGACAAAAAGACTCGCAAAATCTGCCCATTTTTCTTACCTATTTTTGCTTTGTATGCAACAGACACTTGTATCCAGGTTCCCAACGGAAGTACTACTCCAACGTCATAAATGGTTCTGCCCACATGTATCTTAACCTTGGCATCGTTGACAATGGCGAAGGTAAATTCTTTGGCATAAGATAAGATGGTACCTCCATATGCATGAACTCTGACAAACAGCTGTAGCGTAAAGTCTTCTCCCCTTTATAAACGACGTGTATAGGGCACCAGTGGATGCTACTGTACCATTAAAACTCAGCGCATATCCATTCGAGGTTATGTCTCTTCGCTCATTGTAGCTCGTGTACCCGAATAAGAACAGTGAGTCAATGACAGAAACTTTCCATTGAGAGTTGAAGATGTCAATGATAATCCGTTGTGAGATACTCTCCCCCCAGTAAGCTGCGCCGGTACTGTTTTTGAAGTCGTTCTCAATGATAGAGTCACAAGAGGAACAAAGTCCTGAAGGAACGGTGCAGTATTGTGACATAGAAGACATCTCAAACGATAAATACTTCTGCCAGGCTTTCACTGTAAGTGATATCGTTTCTGCGGGTTTATTTAATATTTCGTACGCTTGTGGAGATATCTTGTGAAATGTAAAGCCATTTTGTAAGTCAAGTGTGGTTTTTTCCGTCAGCTCACGATTGAGCCAAACAAATGCCCGTCCACTGCCATTGTGAGAAGCTCTTATTACCAAACTCACTGAACCAGTTTTAACTGCCACCGATGAAATACAGAACGAGCCACTCATGCAAGGGATTTGACGGACTTGCACGGTAAACTGATTGCTCTTCAGCAAGTAGAATTCTCCATAAGTACCAAACGTGTATCCAGCGCCATCAAATGTTGTGTAATGTGCCGCGCCGAATCCTTGACAGGTAAAGTTTTCTGGGTTGCTTTTATTTCCTCCGAGTGCTACAGAACAATCGGCACCGATCCAGCCTTGCGCACACAATCTGCAGTCTTGAGTGATGTTCGATGTAACTGGGCAGTCGCATTTCCCTGTGATGTTATTACACTGGGATTGTCCACTGCAAGGTGAATAGTATCCCCCAGGGCATTCATGTGAGCAATTAGCGCCGTAGAACCCTTTCATGCAGATGCAGCTGTCACTTTCTGGAAAGCCAAAGTTACAGTGTTTCTTACAGTTCAGCCCGTACCATCCTGGGAAGTTGACAACGGGCACCCGGCCACAGAGAGTCTGAGCATACCATAACGACTCTTGGCGGAACAATTGATAGAAGTCCGAAACAGCCATTATTGACCAATACGCATGAGTATCATGACTGCTGCGCGTTACGGATGCCACGCATGACATGTGATAGAACCAGAGCGTTGCTGTGTTTAGCATGGTGTACTGCGATGTTAAAGAAGAACGGAAAATAAGATCGTAACATTGTCGCTCTACATCCAGCCAGTTCACTCCAAATCTGAAGCTGTACGCTTTAAGAATATCAACCGAAAAATTGGGAATTTGAGCTGTGGAGAACACCCATGTTGGCCCCGCCAGACGCCTGATTGGAATGTTATGTGGGCGCTGGAAACGCAGTCAAACGCTACTGTGCCGATGCCTTCATCGAACTTCCAAAGACTCGCAAGATGTTGCGCTGGCGAGGTGCAATCCAAGTTTCTTTTCCAATTGTCTGAAATCGACAGTGGCTCCAGTTTTTGGTTCCATATTCGCAGCTCGTCAATTTGGCCGATGAATCCTTCCAGAAGCGGTATTCCAAGCGCAGCAGGAGCCGGCTGGCAGTATCCCAATGCTAAATCCCTCCAGGTTGAAACACATTCACACTACTTAAGATAGGGAAGTTCCGACTGTGAGGTAGGCCAGCTTCCTTTCTGTGATAGAATCGGAGGATGCGTGTTGATGTCGACCACACCAGCGTAATTTGGTTCCATTTACCTATCTCAATAACCGCCAAAGTGTCTAGAATGGTGTCTTCATACCGTAATTTTATTGTACCAGATTCTAGAACTATGGCGAACATCTTAGTACTTGTGTAGGAGATGAGAGTACCATTTCTGCTTTCGGCTCGAACCATGAATTCGATAGTGATGTCAGAGGACGAGAAGCTGAATATTGCTCCAGTTTGGGCACCCGTATTGTTAAAGTAAAGTGCATAGCCTCCTCCCATCAGGTCCCTTTTCTCATGATAACTGTTGGTGTCGTAAAGGAACAAACTGTCTTGAGTTGACACAAGCCAGGATTTACCATAGAACTCACGTAAGTAAGATTCTGAAGCATTTTGCGCTGTAACCTTTTCACCACTTCGGCTAGTTAAATCGTCAAAAGGGTTAAGGTTACAGTTGCCCCAGAGTCCCCAAGCAGTCTGGCAGTATGTTTCATTATCAACGCGCAAGTGAATATCGAGGTAGCGGTCGTAAAGGCGAACGATCAGTTGAACTCCATAGATTGAAGAGAGAATGAACTGGACGCGCGAGGTGCGTTGGAACGTGAACGTGTGATTAGCTGGTCCAAAGTTGAATTTTAGGGAATATTTTATTTCGCCATTAACATAGATAACCGGCTCTCCTGTGGCTTCAAACCTTGCATGTAATAGCAGAGTATGCTGTTCTATTCTCACTGCTACAGCGTTAAAACATGAACTTGACGAGAAGCATGTGACCATTCGAGCTTGGACTTCAAAGGAAGGAGAAACTATCAAGTGATATTCCCCATTGCCCAAAAACCTGTACCCAGTTCCGTCGAGCGTGATGAAGTAGCCAAGTCCATGAGCGCCAGCGGTGTGGTTGTTTGGAGTTTGAACGATGATGGAGCAATCAGAGCCGTGCCAACCGGGTGAACATGTGGTGCAGTTCATATCTCCTCGCCAGTTCGGATCACATGAGCATAAGCCTGTAGTTTTGTTGCAGAGGCCATTGTTAGAACATGGCGCAGATGAACCACCTGGACACTCATGCTCGCATGCTGTACCCCAGTATCCGTCACGGCACGAACATGTATAGGATTCACTTGATACCTGGAATAGGAGGATAGCTATATTACCTACTGTCTTGAACACCTCACTATGTGCGATAGTTATCTCATATGCGAGAATGAATATATAAAAATCATACATTTGAACTGGGGATTAAAGAATGAAGATATGAATGATCATCACTGCGATGATCACTGACATCCTCAGTTATTTTATACCAGCTCAAAAAGCGAAATAATTTTTTACTGTCACCTTAAACCATTTAGGACCTCAAAAAAAGCAACACAGTAATTGCGACTGACAAGTCCCGATTGTTTCGTTTTTCCCTCTTACTAATATGAAGAATATGCCGTGCACATTTTTGGAAAATAATATAGAAACCAATTTCGCAGGGCTGTCACGAATTTTTTGAGTAGGCGGGGATCTGCAAAAAGTAGCTGGAGAATCCAGCTATTGTTGTATGGTTAGTATGCTCTTTTCTACCAAAGTATCCGGGAATTGATCTCAAAATTTACGGGGAAATTCCCCTACCCCGGCCCTTAATAACAGCCCTGCAACTTCGACACTCAAAAGACACAACGATTAAAAAAAATGCACCCAAAACTCGTGCAAGTAAAATTGGGCTACAACCTACAATCCAGATCCTTACACTTACATTGCTAGCCGGAGCTGCACTGTCTTCACATCTCATGGAGTGAATCATAGATGAGTCCACTATTACCGCCTGTCTCTCATTGGACACTGGAAAAGCTAGAACCCAAGCTATAGGATAGGAGTCTTGTAGTCTGTAAATTGAACGGAAGGAAAGGCAAGTAAAGTCTCACAACAGAGTTATACTTAAATCATGTCAACGTATACGAGAGAACACTTTCACTTTTGCAATATTGCCCCAAGTTAAATTCACGAGTAACTTGTTTTGTAAATAGCACGAATCACAGTACGCGACATTTTAAAATACCGAGATAAACTACATGACGAATACATTCCATCCTCGTACTGAAGTTAGAGACGTCATTCAAGGTCGAAGAAATATGGCAGTTTGTGACATGAAAAGTATACGAAATTAGGGTCATGAATCCGATTTTGTTTATCCAATGTTGATCAGTGTAACGCAAGGTTGAGACAATTTTTTGCACCATCAGCGATTAAAATTCAAACCTTTTGGCAGAGAACATACCGATCATATTATCCCAGATATCAAACTAAAGGTAAATGTAGAACATCTCTTCAGAAAACACATTTTCATATGTAACTGTAACGTCAGGATTTCATTTACTCACCTAACTCTAAAAGCCTTGTCGTGTCTTCCAGGTACAAACTTGGACGGCTGCCCGTAATCTTCCGTTGCCAGTGGTACTAGGTTACTGGTCGCATTGTCTGAGCCGCTTGTTTTGCGAACAAATCCAGCCAGTCCACCAGGAACGATCTCAAGGTAAGGCCTGGAGAAGAAATTGTCTGGTCCAATTGTTAGGTACACATTGTGAGGATTTCTATTTTTGTATCCAAACCAAGCGAACACCTCGCCTTGATCGGTGCTGTACAGGCAGTTGAGGATTGGTTCTATTGGTCGTTTGCCTGAGGCCCCATCGAGTTCGTCATGGTACTGAGCATGCGCAGCGAAACAGTCAACATCGCATCTCTCTCCTACGTGGGCAGCGTCGCAGGATGTACAAGTTGGTAATCCCCAACCGAACACACAGCGATCACAGGCTGACCCTTTCCAGTAACCTAAGTTGGAATCATAGTGGCACATGCAGATGTCTTTATTTTGTCCTGTTGCGTTACCATGGACACAATAAACATTGCATCCGACAGGCCAGCCGATATAGTTTGTTATGCACTCGTCACAGTCCGATCCAGTAAACTGCGGTAAACACCGTTCACACGAACGACCATCGAAACCATGGTTGCAACTGCAAGCTGGCAAGGCACCTTGCAGAGTGCATTGCCCTCTGTTGCTACACATAGGCTGACCAGGGCAAACGAGTTTACTACAATCATCGCCATCAAATCCTGAATTACAAAGGCACACAGCCGATGAGGGGGAGCCCTGCTGAACGCAGTCGCCTCTTCCACTGCAGTCTGGTTCACCTGGGCAGTTCAAGGTTTCGCAAGTTGACCCCTTCCACCCTTGGTCACACTGGCAGACGCTCTGGTTGCACGTTCCACGCCTAGAGCACTCGACGTCACATGCTAATCCACTGTAGCAGGAGTCGCACTTGCAAACCACGCTGTTAGGAGGATATTCATGACCGTGTATGCACGGAAATTCACACGCGGGACCCATTGTATTGTTAGTACAATTAACACAGATCGGTGGATCGACCCCTCCATAGCAGGTACCCAGTCCATTGCAATCCGGTACACCAGGGCAATCAGGAATATCACAGCCTGGTCCTTTCCATCCGTTATAGCAGTCACACTCTTGGGTAACAAGCAAGCAGACGCCATGGCCAGTACAGTCGACGCCTATACCTGGACAACCCACTGTTTCACACTTAGGTCCTCTCCATCCGCTATCACAGACGCACTTACCCTGCTCACATTTGCCATGACCATTACATTCTGTGCCACAGTCCACTCCCGTGTGGCACCTGCCACAGCTGCAAGTATCCCCACTAGGTGACTTTACGACAGTGCCGTTAATGCAGCGTTGGTCGCAGCCCTCTCCCATGAAACCAGAGTCACAAGACACACAAACCGGAGGATCGTGGGAGACTCCATCGCACACTCCATGCCGCTGCAATCCCCACCTCCAGCACACTTAGGTATTTCACAGCCTCTCCCAGACCAACCGGGTCTACAGTAACAGAGGCCTAAAGCAGCGATGCAAGACCCATGTCCCGAGCAGTCAGAGCCCCATCCAGGACAGCCTTTGGTATTACAAGTGGGACCTCGCCAACCTTCAAAACCACAGTCACACGCATCATTTGTGCAGTTACCACGTCCGGAACATTCGTCTTCACACGTTACTCCACTGTAGCAGCTGTCACACACGCAGACAAACGAACCATCCTCCGTTTCCTGGGGTCTACCGTGTTCACATTTAGTCTCGCATGCTCGACCCATCCAGCCCTTATCACAAGTACAGAATGAGGTATACCCGAACGTCTCGCATTTCCCATGAGCACTGCACATTGGAGTACCAGGGCAAGCTGGCTCTTCACATCCTCGCCCAGCCCAACCTGGGTTGCAGTCGCATGTCCGAGTAGCACTGTTACAAGTACCACGACCGGAACAATCTGTGTCAAACAGACCGGGACAACCCTTCTTTTCACAGTGTTTTCCACGCCATCCTTCAAAGCCGCAATAGCACAGACCTTTCGAGCAGGTAGCGTTAGGTCTGTCGGAACAAAAGACATCGCAACTCAGTCCACTGTAACAGGGGTCACAATCACACACAGTGGGATCGTCTATGTTTTGAGTTCCATTCACGCAAGGTAGTTCGCAAGCTCTTCCAGCCCACCCTGCCTCACAGTTGCCGCAGTATGGGATGTCAGCAGGGATGCACTGTCCTCGGTTGTTACAATCAGGTTCGCCTGGACAGTCGGTTTGCTCACAGCCTCTACCTGAAGCGAAAAAAGCTTAAATTAATATCGATTACTATAAAGTTCGCTGACGCATTTGGTTTGTGTAATTTTCACTACAGCACGGCTTACAGTAGTTAAAAGCGATACTAGGATTTTAATCTTTGGATGAGATCTAAAGTTTACCGATGAAAGTCATAACCGTAAAAACTCTATGAAGCCCCGGGGGCTTATTTAATTTCAGGCCTCATTAACGTGGGACTTTTTAGAGAGGTGTGGGGGGAAGGGCTAATTTCAAATCTTAAACACGCCGTTTTCGTCTTAAAACAGTTTTTGTACAAAAAACTGTATTGAAAGTTTATTATTTAACAAAGAGCAGCAAACAGTATTATGAGTTTGAGGGTATATTGGTTTAAAAACAAACCAACTGGGCCACATGAAGTGGATTTCGCACGAGGGAATAGGAGGGACTAATTACAAAATTTTTGATCTCTGACTTCTTACAAAATCTTCTATTAGAGAGGGGGCTTATCAAAAAAGCCGAATTTTAAACGGGAGGGGGCTTTAATAGGGTCGGAGGGGCTTAATAGAGCTTGAACGATAAATAGTTGTTATAGCTGTTATTGTTGAACTTGGTAAGGTAACCACCCAAAATAATATCTAAACAAGTACACTTACCATCCCAGCCTGGATCACAGACACACGCTTTTGAGGGTAAACATTGACCATGTCCCGAGCAATCTCTCTTGTAGCCAGGGCATCCTTGCCTCTCGCAGTACTCTCCTCTCCAGCCCTCAAATCCACAGTCACATTTCCCGCCCACACACAGCGAACTATGATTAGAGCACAGCATGTCACAGGCAGCCCCGTTGTAACACAGGTCACACACGCAAATGTGATCACTTGTTGGAGTGCCAAACTTGCACGGAAGTTCGCAAGCAACACCCATCCATCCTTTGGAGCAATTACACTTAGGTGCCTCATTGGCATTCGCTGGTGCGATACAAGTACCACGCCCATTGCAGTCAGGAGTACCGGGACAGTCTGGAATGTCGCACGCGGGACCAGACCACGCAGGATCACACGTGCAAATTTTGGTGGCTTGGTTGCAAGTGCCATGGTTGCTACAGTCGTCAGGCCATCCGGGGCAACTTGGAATTTCACACACGGCGCCTTTGTATCCCTGAAGTTTATCACAGACGCACGCGTCGTTGACGCAAACTCCGTGCAGTGAGCACTCAAAATTACAACCACTTCCAGAGAAACATGGGTGGCAAATACAGCCTGAAGCGTTGCCGTAGTTCGTTCCATTTACGCAGGGGAGCTCACACATTTCTCCTGCCCACTGGGGTTCGCAGTTACACCTAGCATAAAGTACTTGCTGGTTAATAACATATGATCCGAAATACGCAAACACTGTCACTCATCCCGACTTTGACTAATTCAGGGATCAAACCACATGCAAAAGGTTAATTAGCGTCACGGCTAGCAGTTTATTAATGGTGTTTATTCGGAAATTGTATTATTAGTGACACATTTACGAATATTCTTGTTTTCGCGTATATTCTCTAAAATCCTTACCAAGGAGACGGAGCTTTTTATAATCCAATCTCGTACTTGAATTCTTAAAACATCATCATTTGCGCAATGTGAACCTTTTTACGGGGGCCAAGAAAACCAACGTGATTCAGTTACCACATTATTCCTCCCTGAGCATTGAGCAGAGATGTGGCTAGTGCTAAAAAAAGCCGACCAGCCGCGTGTCAGTCCTTTACGAGAATCGATGTCAAAAGGCTGGGCTAAAAGGTGAGGGTACATCCAGGGACATGCTCCGTTAGAAACGTGGAATCCAAACAGTGCATTTTGGTCAGAAACTACGGCAATTAAACCACTAGGTTTCGTATGACACAATTAGAAAGAAGCATTGGAGCATTGTCATTATCAAGCAGGCAGACAATTTGACATAAGGGTAGTCTGTCTACAACTGCGAAGCCACTTGATATTGCTGTAAAACTACCATACCTTCTTGGATTAGTATTGCTGCAGCTTCCATGGCCAGAACAGATGGGTTCTCCTGGACAGTCAAGTGTGCTACAATCATCACCGGCCCATCCTTGGGCGCATGTACACTTTTGAGTCTTCGTGTTACAGAAGCCATGTTCTGGACTGGTACACTGTCCTGGACATCCTGGCAGCTCGCAGTATTCTCCCATATGCGCGTTACCTGGTTCCTGACCGCAATTACATTTGTTGTTAACACATTCGCCATACCCGGAACACTCACTCTGGCAACCGCTGCCTGTGTAGCAAGGATCGCAAAGGCAGATGCCATCTTCGGGTTGGCCGTGAACGCATGGGTCGTTACAAGCTGGACCCATCCACCCTGAGCTGCAGTCAGTGCACTCTGGGGTGTCGCGGTTGGTTGCATTGCAGTAGCCACGACCAAAGCAGTTTGGAACACCAGGGCAGTCCGGGAGGTGACACCCAACACCAGTCCAGCCTGTTGAAGATGATGATGATAATAATAATAATTAAATAACAATATATAATTATAATAAGAACCTTCCCAGAATCCTTTGCAGCTGGAAAATCGTCAATCCCAAATAACTTGGTCAGTTTGAGGGCAGCAAGACCCCCACGTTGTCTAGAAATAAGTCTTACCATAAACTAATTATTGTACAAGACTAAGGGCGATGATGTCATTGGTCACGTGACTTTGCTCACAAGTGCGTTTTTGCTCACTGTGACGAAGTTATTTTGTTATTGAAAAAGCAGTCAACGTGGTTTGAAGCACAATGGTGTGAGCCATTTCGGACTGCCCGGGTACCGAACAAAATATAAATATTAAGGGAGGTATATACAATTTTCAAAAAGTGGGAGTCTGGGTACAAGTGCTATCTCGCGTTGCATTAAACGCGAGGAAACAAAAATTTGGATATTGGTAGATATTTTTATGAAATATACATTTTTGTCATTTTTAATGCTGTGACGTCATCGGTCACGTGACCAGAACGGACCGAAGTTTAATATTCGCTCTAAAAGTTTACTAGAACCTTTCTCCAAGAATATTTTTAGGCGAAGTTGTAGTTTAATAAATAGTGTTTTAAAAAATGGCCATGATTACTTTTTCCTAAAAAAGTGCGGCAGTAGAAAATCTAACTGAAAAGTTTGTCAGCTTCCTGCTCAACGACCATTTGAGGTAGGAATAAAAGAAAATTTTGCCTAAGGCTTGAGAGTATGCTCTTTATGATGGCGTTGTCAGTTTCTTCTAATTTCGATTGCTTTTGGCGAGGATCGATGTTTAAGATTTTTTTCAGAGGAGAGGGCCTGGAGGAAAGAACGAAAACGAGGCTATACTTTCGCGCGCTTTTTGTTCACTGCGACGCGGCGCCACAAAAGGTTAGCTAGAAAAAAAAATTCCAAGGACTGGACAACGGACTGGACTTGCATTTTCTTTAAACGGAACTTTTGACGACTTTTTTAATTATTATTTTTTTTATGGCTGCTGTCTGCTCAGGAACAATGTATACTTGAGAAGGTAAGTTGATACAGATAGTTGTTGCTGTTTGTTAAAAAACAAAACAAAAAAAAAGCGCGTTTGTGGTACACTTAAATGCACTTCTCACCTAAAAAGTGTTGTTTAATTCTTGAAATTATAAAACTTAAACTAGAAGTTGCAGCAATGCGAATGAAATCAAATTAATGCTAACATTAAATGAGACAATTTAAGTTGCTTAAGGCAACCGATGCAAGCTCAGTAATTTTACTAAATACGATATTTGAAGGTTAAAAACGTATCTTAAACAGTGACGGAATAAATGATTACTTTATTTTCAACCGGAACTTGAAACGTTACCTTCATTCGCACAGACATCAAAACTTTATTTTATACTGTCCATGAACTAAATTCCCTATTACAATTATAACAAAGTGTACAATAAAGCCATTATTCAAAGTATTGGCCAAAGAAAAATAGTTGCGCATAAACAAATACTGGAACAGTTCGTGCTTTCAAATGGATTACCCTAATGAATTACACGATTCCGACACATAAATTTAATTTGAGTGGCGAAACATTTTGTTGTATCTGAAAAATTACTGTACTACAAAAAACGTTCTCACAGAGGTTGTAATGCATGGGGGTTCACATAATTTAATTCAGTTTTATAAAGCTAAAAATTGTGTGTCAAAGATTTAGCAGAAACAGAGAAAAGTTTTAAAATCACGGCTGTTTGTGCGAGTTCGTGTACGTTCGCGCTAAACGCGGAAAGTACCTAAGCTTAATAACTCTGAAGACGTCAAGACGTTAAGTTTATGTCAAAACCGACCAAGAACCAGTCGAAAAAAAAAACAAAGAAAGATTAGCAAATAATTGTTTTAATAGATTTGGCAGTTTTACAAAGTGTTACGCTTCTGGTTTGTGGCACCTATTTACAATGGTAGTCTGAGGAAAAACCTTTTTACAACAATGTTTAAATTAGAGGCTTAAGCTTACGGTAAATTTCATTTGAATCTATTTTTTAAATTGAGGGGAAATTAAAATGTAATTTGTTATAAGAATGGGTCCAACACAGAAATCCTGAAAACCTTCTTCACAAACAAACTGGCGATAAACTTGAAAACCAAATTTGAGAGTAGGCTTAACATCTTGCCGAGCCATACAAAAGTTGGGCACATAAACAAAGACAACGCTTATCTGGCTTATCGGTTGACCGTAAGTTGTTTGAAGAAAACGACTAAATAAAAGGGCAACGGTAAATACCTTCTCCAATCGTCGAAAAGGCTACATCGGGCCACTGCGTAAATCGCACATCCTTCGTCTTTAATCATGCTCAAAGCACAGCGGGAAAATTTATGTGTTGTCAAATGTAGTCGCGGCGCGAATACAATCCCTTTCACAACGCTTTAGATACATCCAAAAAGCCGTCCATCAAGCCTTGATATAATTCTTCCCAGAGTGGCCAGTTAAAAATATTTTCACAGTCTAACACATCTTCAGGTGACCTAGTCGAAGTGGCGGAACGAGAGAGTCGAACGAGGTATCGCACAGCGTTCATGTGCTCGTTAATCCACTGACTTGGTCTAAGGTTTTATGAGACAGGATGAACCAAATTTCAAAATCATTTCACCGTTTTGAATGTAGTTAAGCTTCGGAATAGAAATTTCCCATTACTTTGTAAACTTGACCGCAAATACCACTTTCACCACAGCTACAGCGCTGTCGCAAGCAAACCGTCGCTTCGTTTCAGAAGGTCGATTCACTTTCTGTGATTGGTTAAACAAAATGACGTGTGAATCGCGAGGTGTGGAGAATCTACGATTCGATGACAAACATAGCGGGCAATGTCTTCTTCCTTCGTAATTTAACCAAAGAAAAAAATTGCAAAACATTTAATTTTTGGTTTATCGTGAACTAAAAAAATTGTTAGAACAAGAGCGATAGGCGTGTTTTCAGAGCATCCCTCTCTCTCTGTCTCTCTCTCTCTCTCTGTCTCTCTCTCTGTCTCTCTCTCTCTCTCTCTCTCTCTCTCTCTCTCTCTCTCTCTCTCTCTCTCTCTCTCTGTCTCTCTCTCTGTCTCTCTCTCTGTCTCTCTCTCTCTCTCTCTCTCTCTCTCTCTCTCTCTCTCTCTCTCTCTCTCTCTCTCTCTCTCTCTCTCTCTCTCTCTCTCTCTCTCTCTCTCTCTCTCTCTCTTCTCTCTCTCTCTCTCTCTCTCTCTCTCTCTCTCTCTCTCTCTCTCTCTCTCTCTCTCTCTCTCTCTCTCTCTCTCTCTCTCTCTCTCTCTCTCTCTCTCTCTCTCTCTCTCTCTCTCTCTCTCTCTCTCTCTCTCTCTCTCTCTCTCTCTCTCTTCTCTCTCTCTCTCTCTCTCTCTCTCTCTCTCTCTCTCTCTCTCTCTCTCTCTCTCTCTCTCTCTCTCTCTCTCTCTCTCTCTCTCTCTCTCTCTCTCTCTCTCTCTCTCTCTCTCTCTCTCTCTCTCTCTCTCTCTCTCTCTCTCTCTCTCTCTCTCTCTCTCTCTCTCTCTCTCTCTCTCAACTTCTGGTATGAATGAATTAATATGCAAAAACTAAAAAAGGTAAAAATAATAAAGGAAATTTGTCAACTATTTTCCCAAAGAAGTACAAATACACTTGCCTCGATCCAAGCCCACTCATAATAAATATCCACAAAAATATGAATACAATCTTCCGTCTGTACAACATTTAACCCCCAAATTTCGATACAACCAATTTTTTTTTTTACATTTATTAGTAAGCTCTGGCTTGCTGGCTCAGCAACAAATAACTTTCAAAACCATGAGAAGTTAAGTGAGAGGAACAATGTCTACAAGGTCTAAATAATAAGTCAGTAGTGCATGAATGGGTGGGGCAGGCGTTCTGAACCTTCAACTGATTGTACTTTTTTCTTCTGGTTCTACCCCTTACGTAGCAGTATCTACTTATGTCTTAACTTTGTTGCAGAGTCTAACAAAATTGCAAATTCATCACAACTTATCATTGTTCTTACCACCTTGGGAATGCCACCTTGGGAATGCCACTTTTTTGGTAGCCGCTTCAGTACACGTCTATTATTTCTATTTCTCTATTGTAACCGTTTTCTCCATTTTTACTTTGCTTCAGTGTTGCCCCTGAAGAAGGTTAGTCATGTCTCGCCGTAATATATGGCGTTAAAAGTTACCCTTTTCAACCATCATTTTGTTTCTTTGTCTTATATCTACCTTTTTATGGGATATATAATTATATATTGTTATTTCCGGTTTCACTTGTAATAATAATAATAATAATAATAATAATAATAATAATAATAATAATAATCAAATGTTGGTTTTTGGGGAGAGGGGAAAACCGGAGTACCCGGAGAAAAAGCCTATATTTCTCAAAAAATCAGGCTTTTTTTTGTTCTTCTTGGAGCAGAGTAGAGAACCAACAAATTCAGCCCATTTATGACGCTGAGTCCGGGAATCGAATCTGGGACACATTGGTGGAAGGCGAGCGCTGCCTGTAATCTTTAGTGGAATACCTCGAGGCAGCAGGGTAGGCGTATGCAGACTATAAATAAAGTCTATGTCTGTACTTAAACAAATTCAGATCCCAGTGATATGCCATATATTTACTGTAATGGAAATCAACCGTTGTGTTATTATATAGTTTTCTCTGACAGTTTCTTCTAGCATAAGTCAAAATATAGGTATGAATGAAATTGCTTTACGCTTTAAGTTAAAATTATATCTTCTTTACCTGGTTCACAGATGCACTTGTGGTTTGAGCTGTCACATTTTCCATGCCCGCTGCAATCCTTCCCATCAGACCCAGGACACCCAGGCACTTCGCACAGGGAACCTCGCCATCCTTGAAGTTGGTCACATTCGCACCTTCGGTTAACGCAAGTTCCGTGTCCTGTACATTCGACGTTGCATCCGCGACCTGTGTAACACGGATCACAAACGCAGTTTCCGCTATCCATAGGTACCTGCTGTCCATGAGTGCAGAGGTCTTCACAAGCAGGACCCATCCAACCAGATATACAGTTGGTACAGACGGGTGGGTCAGTAGTTGCATTGCAGTGACCTGGAAACGAAAACCCGTATGACATTAAAAATACGCCAATTGCGTATCACATTTGTTTTAAAAAACTCTAACCATTAAAAACGACTAGGCTAATGAAACATTCGCACACTTGCCATCAGGGTGTTCTCTGTTCTATATAGACGTACTTTATAGACGTACTGAATTTCTCCCCATTTGAAGAGCGGATTATTTTACTCTTTCATAAGACAACAATAAGCCAGTGTCACCTCTTAGGTTTTCTATATGACTGGTAAACGGGTCATTTTCACGTCAAAAACTTTTCTAATTAAGAAACTTCGTAACCACCTGAGAAAGCAAATGAAGCAGAAAATCGGGCAACCACTACCTGTCATCAAATCAAAACTGAAATGATGAAATCCATTTTTTGTACAGTTAAATGTTGTATCCCCATTTTAAAACAAAATTTAAAAGATAGTAATTATTGCCTACAGTTCAGCGTCAATTTGTTGTAAGAGTGGAGGTTCCCTTTAACAGGAACTTGGTACACTTGGAGAAACTTCTACTTCGGAGTATTGCTTTTCGTGGCTGTTTTGACGATTCTGTAATTATAAAATTCGATGTATTTTCGAACAAAGCTGACAGCCTTTCAACGACTTTACGGAGGGCTAACTGGATGGGATTACAGGCTACCAACAACTTTTGTCTGATGATTACTTACCCTTGCTTGCACAGTCAGGATTTCCAGGACAATCCGGAATGTGGCAGCCATCACCGGTCCAACCATTTTTGCAGATACACTTGTGCGTTGCACTGTTACATTCCCCGTGACCAGTGCAATCCTTTCCAATTCCTGGACATCCTGGATTTTCACAGTACGTTCCACGCCATCCAACGTCACACTGGCACACGTCATTCACAATAGTTCCATGCTCTGAGCATTCGCTATCACACCCAACACCGACCCAACCTGGTTCACAAACACAGCTACCGCTGTCCATTGGAACTTGCTGACCATGTAAGCAAGGATCGTTACAAGCCGGTCCCATCCACCCCCTGGAGCAGTTCTGGCAGTTAGGGGGATCCACAGAGGCATTGCATATTCCCCGTTGGAAGCAGTTAGGGGACCCAGGGCAATCTGGGATCTCGCATCCACTGCCGGCCCAGCCTTCGTTACAGGTGCAGATGTGAGTAGCTGAATTACACACTCCATGACTTGTGCAGTCAGAGCCGTCGCCAGGGCAACCAGGATTATCACAAAGATCTCCTCGCCATCCCACGTCACAAACACACTTCCTGTTTACAACCTTGCCGTGTTCAGAACATTCGCTATCACAACCAACGCCTAAAGAAAATAATCCATAAAAAATGATGAGAACGGTGTAATAATATTAACTGCTGCGTGGCCTAATTGGGTAATGTTTAAAACAATCAAGTTACTGCGGACGCATAAGCAGATTTTAAAGGGACTGTGCTACAACCCACGACAGATTGAAAAGCATTCGGTAGAGATAATATGTTCCTTGGTATGAAGCAACAGAGCAGTGTATACCACTATCTCCCTCTAGACAACAGGATGTTTGTGCATAGTAGGGTTAACAAGGATGATCTCTTCAGGTGTCTGTCACAAACCGCCAGTCCCCATATCAGAACTTAATAATTCATCATTCGTTGTGATTTTAATTGCAATAGCAGTAACAGGTCTTCATCGTGACTCATTTCCATCGGCTCAGTTGTATACAAAACGCACTTCAGGTGAGCAATTTGGAGGATACTTTTGCCAGTTTATTTTCTCAGGTGGCGAAGATGAACTGTTTTTGAAACCATACAGTGAATGAAATCATCATTATTGTAAGCAAAATAAATACGCGGCCTCCATAGAGTATACGAGGCTGGCGAAGATCACTTTACTCTGGCCAAGTAAGCACACAAATGTAATAGCTCATAATATTCTACTTTTTTACCTGAGTAGCCGGGCCAGCACGTGCACTGTCCACTGTCCATAGGAACCTGCTCCCCAAACTTACACGGATCTGCGCATGCGGGTCCCATCCAACCTCGACTGCAGTTTTGACATTCAGGAGGATCAACAGATGCATTGCAGTGTCCGCGGTTGTTACAGTTTGGTGCACCGGGGCAGTCTGGGATTTCACATCCTAATCCAGCCCAGCCAGGGTAGCACGTGCATTCATGTGTAGCGCTGTTACAATCACCATGACCTGTGCAATCCAAACCGATACCAGGACACCCAGGAATTTGGCACACGTCACCACGCCAGCCTAGCAGGGGATCGCAGTCACAGATACCCGATTGTGAACATGTTCCTCGACCCATGCAAAGAGAGTCGCAACCCTGACTAGCCCAGCAAGGATCGCACTTACAGAATCCGCTGTCCATGGGTTCTTGAACACCGTGGACACAAGGATCGTTGCATGCCGGGCCCATCCAACCAGCAGAGCAGTTGACGCATACTGATATCGTGCCGTTTATCACTGAGCATGTGCCTCGGTTATAACAATCCGGTTCACCAGGACAATCAGGTTGGCTGCAGTCATTTCCCCTCCATCCTGGGTTACAAAAGCAAGTGAGAAGAGCGCTGTTGCAAATACCGTTTCCTGAACAGTCATTTGGGCATTTGGGAACTTCGCAGAATTCACCCTTCCATTTGTTTTCACACACACAGCTGTCGTTTGCACACGATCCATGACCTGAGCACAATGAGTGACAGTGCGTTCCGATGTAGCAAGGATTACACTTGCACTTTTTGCCGATGCAAGCGCCATTGCCAGAACATTCGCTATTGCAGTCATTACCTGTAAAACACGGGTGACACACGCATTTCCCTGTCACACTACACCGTCCATTACCGTGACAATCACGCGTGGCATTACAGCTATGCTCGCATCGATATCCAACAAAACCTGGATCACAGACACACCCTCCATTGGCAGAGCACTGCCCATGACCAAGACAAGTGACTGATGGGTCACACTCGTATGCGCAGTTCACGCCATAGTAACCTGCATCGCACGTGCATTTCCTTTGCTGAGATGAAAATGTCCCGTGCCCACTGCAATGGAGATCGTCTTGACAAATCTGTCCGGATCCTCCGCTGCCGGCATTCCCGCCTCCTGGCGCACCCCCAGACACATCTCTGTTCCGTAGGATGTCTCGTCTGATGTGATCAGGAGAAAAGTAGCCAAGGTGTCCACCACCGCCCCCGCCACCATAATAGTACTGGTGACTGTTGCAGTGGCTGCAACACTCGGATCTGTAAGTCCCTGCACCTCCTTTGACAGTTAGATGACCATGTCCTGGAAAGAAAAAAGTGAAATTGCTGGTCAAACGAAGAGTCTGTAATTATAAACCGGCGATTCGTTCATGTCCCTCCTCTCCTATATTTTCCACTGACAGTTTTTACAATTTACCAGTATCGAGCTAAACTGGCGGGTTTAATCTGTAATAGAATCTCTACCAAAATTTACCAAACATCTCAGGCCTGATTATAGTTTTAACTAGATTAATTTTATTATGTTAACAAGAAGCAGTTTCAACGACTGTACACAAACGCCTTTTGGCATGCCTACCATTTCTTAATATTATTTCCATGCTGGAGAAAAAAGAACCGCAAACTCCGTCCGAAAAATGGTATTTAGATCCAGAAATTCCACACAGCGCAAAGGTGCAGGAAATAGCTTTATTTTCCATTACCTTCGAAGTGTCTTCCAGCAACCCGCAGGGTTCCACCGCTCGCCCCTCCGCCACCACTGTCACCGTTAGCTCCATCTGCTTTCATCCATCCATCGAGCTCCAACAACTTCTCCACACTAACGTACAGAACGCCTCCACCAGCAGACGAACTTTTGCCTCCACCACTTCCGGCAAGTACAGCGGTGCAAGGGTGTTCGTAAGAACTTCCTGAATGAAAGGAAGGGAAATACTTTATTGAGGTTCTGATGAATAGAGAGAACAACTAAATAAATTCATACCCATAAGATTTCAAAGAAGTACAAACAGACTATCCACGAACGAACGGTAGAACACATGCCTGTGAGCGAAAGGTCGGACCTTAGCCGAGCCTGTGACAGACAAATCATTGTTCGAGAATGTCTCCTTATCTCAATCAATCTTTCTATGAAAGAATTCAAAAAATAGGGTTGCCACAGTGAAAGTTCATCGCGTCCTCAAATGCTTCTCGTTTTCATAGTGAGCGGAGTTCTATCCAATGGCTTACTTGAAGAGAGGCTGGGAACGGGTAAAAAAATTGGTATGGTAGGGATAATACTGCCCTTCTTAGTCTGTGGGAACCTATCTCCCTATATAGAACTGCACGAATAAAGTTTCGGTATTTAGTTGCGGCAGAAGCATATAACCTTACTTCTGGTTGCAGAAATGGACGGTACCGTACCATTTTTCATCGGTTCCGCGACATTTCTCATGTCCTATTTATAGCGTACATTGAACGCCATAAATGACAAAAAGAGAGCAATACCGCCCGCGTCTTTTCGCCCGTTTTTCTTTTGCTATTTCGCGATGGTGTCATAATATCCTCCTACCTCCTCCCTCCTCCCTGCGAATGGAAACAGGTCCCTACACCCAAAGTGTGATGTACTCGCACACGTTTGGCATTTTGTCTGTCTTAAATAATGAGAGTGAAATTGCTAAAAAAAATAGTTGGACAATTTAACGTTTTTCACGGACCCAACACAATTTATCCGTATATTAATGGCACATAAGTGCTGGTCCAACCTGGAGTAGAATTCTTGACCACCTATTCCATAATTTGACGGCGAAGGAATGGAAAAGTAAGAAAAAAATTTCACTGACCTCCAGAGTTGGCATCACAACTGCCACTGCAGCCAGTATAGTATCCTCTGCCTCCGACCCCGCCATGGCCGGCACCTGCCTGACCATTGCAATTCGTCCGGCCTCCCGGTCCTTGCTGAGCACTCCAGCCAAGTCCAGAACCATCGATGTTTGAGTCAAACTCAGTACTGAGATAATCCGTGTATAAATTCACCGCGTCGGCCTTCAGTAAGCCAGTGTACTCCAACACAGTCTCGATTATGTGAAGATGTACAGCTTTCCCTGAGATATTCTGTGCCGTGCTTTGGGTCTGAAGAGTTCCGCCAAGAGAAACTTGAAGTTTTCTGAACCAGTAATGGCTGATGTAGGGTGTTTTAAAGCTGGCGTTACATGCTATACAAGCCGATGATCCCTTCTCAGTCATCAGGGCATCCACATTTGTTGAAATTCGCAGCGCTTCAATTCCATGGATTTCACCGTTCACTGTCAATGCGGGAGATCCAGTGCCCCGTAGGGTGGTGCTAACCGGAAGTAAGATCTGGCCTCCTGTGTCTATTTGGTAGTTTACGGGAGCCTCGGTCCGAATACTGTGAGTCTCGACGTAAATCCGGGTATTTGACAATGCATGCAGCGTTCCCGTCTTGTCCCCAGTGACTTTTTTGGCGTACAGCTCAACAATTTGCCCTGAAATCTAAGGACAAAATAATAACAGTGATTTAAACAAGATGCCGATAGGTGAAGATAAGATAATAAAACAGAGAGAGTTTTAAATAATCAACATTTCGTTCTCATAAACCACTTGGCATGACGAACAATGTTTAATAGTCCGGTGTTCAATCCAACCCTGCAACCCAAAATAAGATGCTACATCTGATTTCTCATTACAATATTACCACTTGATCAAGTATACAGTTTAAGGGAATAATGGAAATGACATTAAGCAAATTCTTCACAGTAGTACCATTGGAAAAATACACATTCTGAGATACAAGACTTCGAAAATTAAGCGTCGAAGTTCTTCAGGTTTGTTTTTGTGATTTGTGGCAAGGTCTATTGTCCTGAGTTTTAGACTAGCAAAACAGTTTAATTCATGTAAAACGAATTTGGTGAAAATGCTTCATTGTCTGGTTGACCCAAAAGCGCATGCCTTGAAAAATCGAAACCCTCCTCACCTGTTTCAGATTCAGTGTTCCTTTTTTCACCAGATGCACCCTATCAAATTCGTACAACACAGTGCTGGGCTCTGCTAGGGTAACAGGGAGGGTGCCTCTGTTGGTGTTATCAATCTGTAGCATTCGGTAAGGCTCCTCTCCCACCGTCACATTAACAAACACTGTGCCCGGACTGCCATGGTGACTCCTGTCACTTGTACCTCCTAAGGCAGTCAAGGTACCTCCAAAGATGAAGCGCTCTGTGAGATGCACTGCGATGCGCCCCCCTGAGCCGGCTCCTTCGTCGCTAGGGCCTGTGCCGATATATCATTCATAAGTGAATTTTCGCCCGTTCTACATTTCAGTGAAAACTAATGGGCAGTTTTCGCCATGGTACAGTTTACTGTATGGCTTCTAACTTATGTTATGTAGATCAAACCTCCAATTACCATCATTCATATGAAGGCCGTAGAGCTATGCTTTTCATGAAGGTGTAGGAAGCGGTTCCAACTCTTGGGCTCGACCCTGGATTAAGGTTTTTAACTATGGCTATAGTAAAATGAAAACGCATGAGAAATTTTTTTTATTCTATTCTACTCAAATGAAAACTACTTAAGAAACACGTCAACAGGGTTACATCAGATAGCAGAGCCACAAGGAATTTTCACTTCGAGCTGAATTTCGTAAGTACCTCGACAACCAATAGTATATGTAAATGCATGTCTATTTGTGTTACCACCAATTACTAAGCTGACGCCATTTTACGTTACTGACGGCTTCTTCATGAGAAGATATACACAAGAGTAATTATCGTTAAGATTACACCGCTAGCAATCTCTTTCTGGTTAAACAAGAGTACAAGCCTTCAACGGCGCGGTGAGACTGGAACGAAGAGAGAAAGAAAGAGAAAAGACTCTAGGGAGGGCTAGGGTGGGCTCTCCTCTTCCCAGGTCCCCGTGGGCTCGTTCGCTTCAGGCATCGGCTTTTTAGTGCGCCCTCTAGACTACCCAGAAAGGAACCACCAGCAGCCTACGTTAAGATTTTAGCACAAACCTCCATGACACTCGATGGTTCCATAGCCTTTAAGGAACAAGCTTTGAACAATAATGGCGCCACCGCTACCTCCACCATGGGAACTCGACGATGAACCGACACCATTGGCTCTCATGGTTCCTTCCACTATCACATGACCTCCGGTGAGGATATATACCCATCCACCCCCAGCGCCATAGCCGCCACCACTTCCGGGTTTATCAGGCCAATAAACAGAACCATACTGAGATCCCGACGACGCTCTTCCACCTGGTGAAGCGTGACTGCCACCATTACTTCCCGAACCACTGCCAGGACCACTTCCGGCTGAGTAACCGGCGCCTGTCGAGTCTATCAAACCTCCACTCTCCACGATGACGTAGTCAGCTTTCATGGTGACATAGTTTGTGAGTAGGAGGAGTTGGCCACCTGGCAAAATTCGAAAATTTCGATCAGGAGCAAATTAATCGTTTGTTGAAAATGACACTTTTCACAGATACAGCGAAAGCATATGTGAAACCGTTGTTGCGGCGCTAACTTTGGAACTGTGGATAAACTGCTGAGGTTGGCCTGCTGTTGAATATTATTTTCCTCTGAGGGTTTAACTATGCTGCACAATTGCAAGGTAGTTCGAGTGGTGGATAAAAATCCTAAAGCGTAAAAAGTGGGAAGAAATTCTGTGAGCGGAACTTTCCTGTGATTTTTTCCTGTGATGCTGTAAAAGGTGACCTTTTTGAGTCTGTGGATTCCTTAATGGCTATAATTAAAATGTGCGCTGCTGAGTACTACGTTCCTGTGGTGGTGTCTATTACCTTGTACAATGTAGATCTATCTCTGAGCTACGATCTATTTGACTTTCCCAAAAAGGAAGAGTTCAGAAATGACCAAAGCAAGCGAAAACGATCCCTGGTCTCTGGCTTATATCATGTACAGACTTAAAACACAAGGAAGGTTCAGTCAAACACTGCCCTGGGGTAACATGAAAAAAGAGCCAACCTTTTTTGACGGTTGTATCCGCGATGTCAAGCACAGCTCTGACAGGTGTCATTTTGATCCTGACGACACCCACATTGTTAATGATAAGCAGAGGAATGGTGATAAGTCCGGGTGTGAATGGATCAAATGGATTATCATCGAGCCATTTGGACTCCTCCGGCAGCTTAGCAGTGTGAGCTGTTCCACCAAATTCAACCAAGCCATTCCTTTCAACCACAAGCGTGTCTACCCCAGTCATTCGCCCGTTGATGGCAGAGCTCTCGCCTCGTAGGACCACTTCAGTTGGGAATACGATCTCGGCGTATTCCTCCACATGGAAGCCACACGGAGCGTCCATGTAGGTGTGAGTGGACTCCACCACAAAAACAAACAAGCGTTGACGAGCCATCAGTTTAATAATCCCCGTTTTATCTCCGGTAACTTCGTGGGCGATGACGGTAACATTGCGCGCGTTTTGTGGGTGGTAGAAGATGAC
>JAEMWC010000306.1:745000-775000 GCA_016490735.1 Pachyseris speciosa | reverse complement strand
ATTTCGCCATGATTCATTGACAGATGTGCTTGGTATTTTACCTTTAAAATGTCACAGCTTATTCTCAAGAATCCCGTGTTTTTACGAAACTCAATATCGCCACCTCTCTTGACAATGATGACTGCAAAGGAAATATTCCCTGGCTCCGACACTGCAATATAATCGTTGTTCTCTATCAGAGCCGTCTGTGCGGTTGAGTAGAAATCTGCTACAGCGCCGTACGAGACCAGCAAATCTCGAACACCAACAATCATCCCTTCAAAGATTGACCGGGTACCATGCATATTAAACTCAGATGGTAAAATTATCTCTGCCCCAACATCGATTCTGTAGCTACAGGGCGCTTCAGTTTTGTTCGTCTCCGACTCTACGTATTCCACAAAGACCCTCTGATCTTGGCGGATGTGAAACTGCCCGCTTTTGTCGCCTATGAACTTGTGCACTACAGCAGTAACATTTATGTTTCCAGGATGGTAAATGACAAGACGTGAAAATCCCGTGAGCTCCATTTCGTCAAATTCATAGTAGGTGGTGTTTTCCTCCATCAGTACAGTGGCTCCTGGTACATTGAAGCCGTCATTGTCCACGTGCACATAAGTGTGATCCACAGCCAACAGGGTGGTATTTGTTTCTTTCAGGTACTTCCGGTGACGGTATTCAAGAGGCCTCAAGTTTTCTTCTTTGTAAACTGTGCCAGCAGGCCCACCATGCCTACCCAGCTGGCCTCCGTGGTCAGTAAACTTCCCTCCGTATTTATATCGCCACCGGCAGTGAATTCCCACTCGTCCACCGGATCCCCCGCTTCCCACGCCGCTCCCAGAACCGCCTGGGACAGCGATCTCCCCATGACCAGTCATATTCGTGGTGGTAATTAAGATGCTGCCTCCGCTTCCTCCACCAGCGTTGGTTCCTTTTCCATCTGTTCCTTTAGAAGACAGAAGTCCATTTATCTGCAGTCTTTGACCAACGATCCAGAACATGGAGCCTCCACCGGAACCGCCTACTCCCTGTCCATTACCTCCTCCGCTGCCATACATGTGAGGATTATAAACAGAATCGTACGGGAGTCCACCTTCTCCATAATCTGTCTTGCCACCTTCACCACCATGACCAGCTCCAGAGCCCACATTGTTTTGCGTCATGCCATGTCCTGCGCCCTCTTCCGGTCCAAACCCTGTGCCATCTAGAGTCAGAATGCCTTCGCTCTCAATCCAAGCAAATGCCGAATAAATATATCCATGATTCATGGTCATCAGCCCTTCGTACTTGATCCGGAACTCGGAGCATCTCAAGCTTAGGGTATAGTTAAGGATACGGCTGTAGGTCAGTTTGGAGTTTCTTTCCACGGTAACTGTAGCAAACGAAAAGTTGCCGTTCTCGTCTATCTCAACATAGCGGCGATTTTCGACTCTGGCAGTTTGAGCGGTGGAAGAAAACTCAACAAAGCCACCACTTGCGATGATCAGGTTTTCCACTCCAGTGATGCGTCCCTCAATAATGCTTCTAGTGCCATAGATGTTGACAATAGCCGGAAACACAACTTCAGCTCCTTGATCAATTTTGTAGCTGCATGGTGCCGTTGTCTCGTTAGTTTCAGATTCGACGACTTCCACGTATATTGTTTGGTTCACTCTGACATGAAACCTCCCTGTGCCGTCACCAAGGAAACGGTGAATGATAACGGTGACATTCGAACTTCCTGGTGGGTGTCTGACCTGCAGATTAGCGTGTCTAGTCAAGAAGAGCTCATCTAGCTCATAGAACAAATGCTCACTCTCCAAAAGCATCGAGGACATGTCGGTTTTACGATCTTCGTTATCAACTTCCATGTACCTATGAGTTGCAGTAACGTAGGTCTTGTTCGTGCTCTTGTCGTACTTCAAGTCAGCATATTGCGGTCCACGAGCTGTTTCTTCAACGTAAACCGTACCCGCCGCTGCGTAGGTTTTCCCTCCACCTCCATAAGCCCTGAACATGCCAGCGAATTTATGTCTAAACCTCACATGCGCAGAGATACGACCACCTGAGCCGCCAGATCCACTCGGACCCGAGCCATCTCCTCCCATCACATTTATTTCTCCATAACCAGTAAAGTTCGTTGTTTCGATGAGAATACTTCCACCACTACCTCCGCCAGCACTGGAACCAGAACCGTCTCCACCTTGCAACGTGACCAGTCCATCCAACTCAATCTCCTGCCCAATTCTCCAATGGAGCATCCCACCACCAGAGCCACCTTTCCCCTGTCCGTTGCCTCCACCACTACCCAGATGAACGGCACGGTATATGGAACCATATGGTACTCCTCCAAGCTGTCCCGCCTGATAAACACCACCTTCGCCACCATGGCCTGCTCCAGAGCCAATCATGTTCTTAGTATTGCCAGACCCAGGGCCCATTTCTGCAGGATGGCCTGTGTAGTCCAAGACAAGTTTTCCTTCGCTTTCGACCCAAGCCCATGAAGAATCAATTTCACCGTGATTAATGTAAACCCAGCCATGGTACTTAAGTCTCAAAATGATCGCCGTGAAGACAAGGGTGTTGTTGATCCGTGAAAATTCCAGTCGCGAACCTTTCTGGACATACACTTCAGCGAACGTAATGTTACCAGGTGATGTAAGGAAACGAAACTCTCTATTTTCTTTGATACCTAAAAAAAAATGAAAAAAAAAATCATTATTATTGTGGTTCTGCTGAACAGTCATGTACACCTAAACCTTTTATGGTGCACGTCAATTGAACAATGGCCCTGAAAAACGTCAGTGTGTAAGAGGAATGAATTGATCGATTTATTGACTGGCA
This sequence comes from Pachyseris speciosa, assembly GCA_016490735.1. Taxonomy (NCBI): domain Eukaryota; kingdom Metazoa; phylum Cnidaria; class Anthozoa; order Scleractinia; family Pachyseridae; genus Pachyseris; species Pachyseris speciosa. The sequence continues at coordinate 772,198 of JAEMWC010000306.1, read as the reverse complement.
GACTTACTAAATACCTGCCTGAGCCTGACTGACTGACTGTCTACCTGCCTACCAGCTTGATTGACTGAGCGATTAATGGATACCTGTCTGGGTCGTTGAAGCGAAAACCACGTCGGCACCTTCAGCAACAACAAGACGATGCACACCCACAACCATTCCTTCAAATGTGCATCTAGTCCCAAGTAGGGTCAAACTTGATGGGTACACTATTTCAGCGCCTTGCTCTACCTTGTAACTCACAGGAGCAACACTGTAACCTATAAAGTGAAATAATGAAAAGAGTAAGGATATAGGCGCGACGGAAGTGGAACCCATGACTTAAGGTATGTTCGGATGTTCTGCTGAACTAAAGAGACAACGGAGTAATTTTTCTTTGTATTCCTATTTCGTGACGAAGTAAAGTTTACTTACTTAAACTAAAGTTGTCGTCCATTACTCAAATCCATAACCAAAGTCACAGTTTTTCCTCTATCTTCATTATCCTTTTTTTGTCTTGTTTCATTTCTCTGCAATTTACATAAGCTTAAACTCGAGATAATGTTCTTGATCAGCGGTGGCAACCCAGTAAAGTATGTGACATGCTTACACACCACTCACGATACTAAGCGGTTGCACGCATTACGAAGGCTACATCAACTTACTGATCTTTGCAGATCAAAACAAGCCCTTTCCGATTTTACAATTTAGTGACTTTTAGAGGAGTTGGTAAAGGACTGAAAGAAATAAAAATCGTAACCTTTGTATGAACGTGAGTCAATATTGTCGAAAAAGAATTGCTCGAACCTTTCTTGGACTCTACAACTTGAACAAACATCTTTTGACCAGGTCTGAGATGCACAAGGCCCGTGCGGTCTCCGGTGAAGTTGTGGACAACCAAGCTCGAATTACTTCCGTGGATGTGGAGCACCCCGTGATTTCTCATTTCTAGTTCATCGACTTCGTAGTAGGAACTGTTTTCGTTGATGATAATGGTAGCAATGTCGGGATTGCGGTTGATGTTATCGACCGTCAGTTTTGTGAAGCCATCACCAAACACCGTGTGATTAGCTTCGTTGATAAGTACTGGTCTGTGAGTAAGGCCTTGATTGGTGTCCGTGTAGTACACAGTGCCTGCCGCTCCCGCTTTGAAACCTGTGAAGAGGAAAGAACAAGATGCCTGTCAAACTTTCGGCCTAGTATGGTTGCACTTTCTCCCGCGGCCGGCATAAACACACGAACAAAAGATGAAAAACAGGGTCTCATGCTGTTAGCGTTCCCAAACACTGCTGTTAAATGATTGGATGATAAACAAACCCCTCGGCGAGTAGCTCTGAAGAGTTTAGCTTTTCGAGTCCCAAGGCTGTCTAAAGTTTGGAGATGACTCATCTCCTAACGAGCTCTTTTACGAATCAGTAGATGACGGATCCCACAGCGTGTGCAAAGTTTATCACTTTCCACTCTCATGGTAAGTCAAATTAAAGACGTGCGTTTCTCAAGATTCCCGAAACAATTTTGCGTACCAAATTTGCATTAGCAGAAAATCGAATGCGATAATTTTAAACCTTAAGAAAGACGCTAATTGTTAGTAAAGAACCTTTGAGGCAAAAAACGTTTCGGAGACAAAATATTTTCACAAAACCAAGTTCGTAGTTTAAACTTCCCAAAAAAAAAAGTCCTAAAAATGGATTCAGTGATTGATATGACAGAAAGAAATACTGAAATAACATGTTCAACGAACCTAGACCACCGTAAGCTGTGTACTGCCCTGAATACTCTCGTAACCAAGCAACGTGTACCCCAATGCGCCCGCCTGCTCCTCCGCCGCCGTTACCATGGCCACTCCCGCCGTTAACAGTCACTATTCCATGACCGGAAAACTGAATAGTTTTGATAAGTACGCTGCCCCCGCTGCCGCCTCCACTGTTAGAAGTTCCGTTCTCGCCTTCACTCTCAATGATACCATCCAAGTGAAGAGATAAGCCGATTTTAATCTATCACGAAAACAAAAGCAGAAAACAATAAAAAAGGACACGGTTTTATATTGACTTCGTGACGCTATTGCCACAAAAAACCTCTTAGTAACAGGCACGTAATAAGAATTACAACATTTCATTTTAGTTACCCAACGTAACAGGTAACAAAAAGAGCTGTTTTTCGGACGGGAACTATGAAATGGAAAGTGTCCGAGACAATGACCCATCCAACTCCTTACACCGTTTTGACATCAGGGATGTTTTATGCATTTGTTTTTTAACTTCTTTACCTCAGTTGTGCTTCCTCCCGCTCCGCCATTACTTCCACCTCCGCCACTCCCAGGATGCACCGGGTACACATACGAACCATACCCAGAACCTCCCGCAGCCGTGCTGCCTGGAGCACCTTCTCCACCATGTCCGGCACCAGATCCTGCGCTACTAATATAGGATCCCGGTCCAGGTCCCTGCTGTGCTCTGGGGCCCTTTCTAGATGAACTGATACGAGAGCTTCCTTCCAGGTGTCCCTCATTTAAATTCATGTGTACTGTATCCGCTGATATGATGGCTTTCTGACGCATGTACAGTGTGCTGGTGTCAAGCTTCATGTGTTTCGCGAAACGCAGTTCAGATGATGCTTCCATTATGAACACCCCAAACGTTAACTCTCCTTCTATCGGCGTTTCAATGTACTCTTTATTCTTCAATAAAGCGCTGCTAATGTTCTCACCGGCTAGAAACAAGACCACGTTATCTCATTAACATTAGCATCCCCAATCTCGTGTATTATATGCAAACAATAACCCATGTTCAGATATTATTTCGGTACAAGGTCTAATTAACGTTTATGTGTCGTCTCTCAGTTCGAATGATATTCTAGCGTATGAGTTTGGAATGGAACTGCTGAAGTGCAACTGCTAAACCGAAATTATCACCTGGAGATTTCCGCTAGCGCTGTTTTCTTTTAAAGTAAGGTGATCCTAGTTTTTGATTCCGTGTATGAAATCATCACACTTGACCAATCATATTTTGGGGATGATGTATATCACTTTGTTCAAGTTAAAGCGATTCTAAAGTTTGAGTCTATGGAGGAAACGGTTAAATGCGACCATTCAAGCTTCGTATCACAAATGGCTCTGTTAACTACGCTGTGCAAGTTGGTTCTGGAAGAAAGTCTCAAACGTAACCCCACAAAAAAGCAGCACTCGCTGTTTGTAATTTTTGTTCACCATGTATGGCATTTAAAAATGAGAGGAGTAATCAGACTCGACAATGGGAAATGAAATCAAAGTGAAAATCATACCCAGGAAGACACGCCCTTCTGTCAACGTGAGGTTGGACACTCCAGTGATTCGTCCTTCAAGTTCAAATGCTGGGTTCTTTCTTCCGGCAACATGGACGTCAGAGACAAGCATTAGTTCACCGGAGTAATCCACCTTGAAGTTGACTGGAGGAAAGGATCGTCTTCGTGTGAACTCCTGGTACTCGATGAAGAAAACTTGGTTTTTCTGGATATGAAGAACGGAAGAGCCATCGCCAAGCACAGTTACAACGGAAATGGATGAGCGGTTGTTTAATCCCATGTCTTTAATCCGGAAAACAGCCTGAAAATAGACACAGCCATATTTATGGTGACCACGTTAAACATGGAACAAACCTCTCATATAAACTCCCTAACGACGCCGGTGTCACACTGGTAAATCACAGTATCAAACAACTCAACCATCTTACTTGACAGAAGGAAACCTAAAAAATAACGTGTTCAGGTCTTTACCATCTTTACCATAGGTAGGAATTAAAACTTACATCTCCTTGTAGCATAAGTTCGTCAAACCCAAACTCCGCACCGTTCTCCTCTGTGGAATTCGTCTTCAACGTTTTAGGATTCATTTCGTCCAGGAGGAACACTTTTGGCGGATTTGCATGCTGGTTATCAATATACAGTCGCTTGAATAGGTGATCCCCTTGCACTTCCTCGACATAAACAGTCCCAGACCCACCATGCCGTGTTCCAGTTCCTATACCGCCTAAAGCATAAAAGCCACCCCTAAACTCGTCTTTGATCGACACGTGAACTGCAATTCTCCCACCGGATCCACTTCCACCGGTTGCTGAACTGTAGGTATTTCCAGTCCCTCCGCGGGCAAATATAGAGCCGTGGCCACGTAGGTATCCAGTTGTGATCCAAACACTTCCGCCACTTCCAGCTCCACTTCCTGTACAATTACAGGATCAAAGTTAACATTTGTAAAGAAAAGCTATCATACATGCACTAAGCGACCCCTTTAATCTATTACTCGAACATCCGCTTGTGGACACCTCTCATACGAGGACACCACAGTCTCAGCAATTTCTTCACTGAAACCCTAACCTTCTGTAAGCGGATACCTATACTCGTCCCACGAGAGTCCGCTTACGAGAGGTTTGACTGTAAATTCGCTTCCCTTTTATGCAAGATTTTCCACTTAAAACTCGAGGGTAAACTTCACTCTGCGCAATTAATTACAGTCTAAAGCATTGGGTTGGATTTGCAGTAGGTGTCCTCAAATTCTTATTGGTTAATTGATCCCAGACAAGTAATTAACGATGGTGAAGCTTCTGCGCTATGTCTTCTCCTGAACTACAGTTGTACTTCCTCTTTTTAAGATGATAACATTTTAAAAATGATAGCAATATTGTCTTGAAAGTAAATAAAAAGAAAAGAGTATTTCCCTTTTCTTTTATACTGACCTGAATCCTTAGCAGCATTTTCCGCATTCACATTGACAATACCGTCCAATCGGAAGGCAAAACCAACCACTACACGCACTCGACCCCCTCCTCTGCTACCAGCCACACCCCCGATCCCCTCGCCCCCTCTAGCACCAGGGAGTACAGGCTCATACACGGATCCCACTTCCTCGCCTCCGCTACCTGCTCCGTCACCCCCTGGTGTTCCATGTCCCGCTCCGGACCCTCCTGAGGATGAGTTGCGTCCCGAGCCCGCTGTATGGGTTTCGAAGCCTCTTCCAGAGCAGTCGAGTTTAGCATCTGGCTCGAGGTAGAAATCAGTGGCTTCGATCTCAAAGAATTCGGCAGTAAAATCGCAACTGAACTTGATATCCTGGGTAACAAAAACAGAGGAAAGTGGTTTAACATAAGGAGGTTCGGAAGCAATTAGCTACCTTAATGCTAAACACAACCAGTGCAATCGCCAAGATTTTGCCCAATGATCGCGAATTGGTATTGCAGATTTCTATAAGTTGTTGTGGTTTAGTCTGACGACTGATCAGCTTTCAAATGAGCATACAATTTTACATACCAAAAGACTGACAATAAAACGAACTCCCATCGGTGGTGGATAGTGTATTACAGTGCCACTGCCAAACTCCAGCGTGGAGAAGCGAAACGTGCCAAAGTTGTCAATGGATCGATATTTTCCAGCAGCGATGCTCGCAGTGTGGGCAAAAAACCCAATCTTGATCGTACGTTCGTACGCCACGTAAAAGTGCTGCACGTTGATAAGGCGACCATTCCATTCGAAAGCCACGTCACCGCGTCCAACAATGTGTACAGACGTCGCCATGATGGCATTGGAGCCTTTGTCCAGCTTAAAATTAGCGTGCGTCCTTGTAATGGTGTACACTGCATCCAAGAATTCAGCCTTCAGGGTTTGATTAGCATGAACGTGTATCAGTCCAGTTCTATCACCCTCCACCTTGTGCACGGTCAAGTTCAATGGCTTGCCATCTGGGACCAAGTGAATAGAAGCCTTGCGGACAAGATAGACTTCGTCGAAGGTGTAAGAATTCAAGCTTTCATTAACAGTCACGTAATGGTCCCAGATTCTACCTTTGTTGTCTATCCTTAGTTGCTTGTACGGGTACTGATTTCTGGCGTCTTTAAGATATATCGTGCCAGGTCCCCCAGAGTACAGTGTCGTCTCTTTGGACTGGTCTCCAGCTTCACCTCCGACAGCGGTGTATTCACCAACATACTTATTCTCCGTCGGTGTGTAAATTGCGATGCGTCCACCTGATCCACCGCCAGAGCTGACACCATCTCCCGCACCACCGTTAGTACTGATTAAGCCGTGCCCGCTGAATCGTCCGCATTTGATCCAGATGCTTCCTCCGCTGCCACCCCCGGCATTCGCTCCGCTGACTGCGTCCTGTCCTTCGTTAGCTATGATGCCATCAACGTAAAGTTCATCTCCGATGTCCATGAGAATGAGTCCACCAGCTTTACCACCGTCGCTGTTACCACGGCAACCTGCCGTACCATAGTGGTCAGGTGTAAAGAGACTGCCGTAGGAAGGAAGCTCATTATTGCCACTATGACCTGTCGGAACAACACAATTTTCAAATTACTAAATAATTGTCACGTGTCCTTATACTGACAAATTAAAAAATACGAGACATTGCCTGCTCGCTATTATTTTAGAGCGTTTAAATCCTTGAAAACTTACGTAATTCGCGTTGCATATAGTTTAGTGATTGAAATTAGTGATCAGGAAGTGTTATCCTGATGCCGTCAATTTGTGCGAGGTTACGAAATCAAAACCATTGGGAAAAAAAGTGGCCGGTGAAATTATCCAAATGACAAGTTGTACTATAAACACGCGGGGATGCATAAGCTAAGCCGAGATATTTCCAGTTAGTGCCAGTGTTTGGGTGAATTTGCAGCTGTAACTTTCTTGTAGCGAAATTTGATGTCGGCCTTAGCAAAAGTAAGAAACGTTCAACGCGTTTCGTTCGGTAAAGAAACTACATATTTATCGGCTTATTGTGTATTACTCTGCATCTGTGTTATAGAGGGGATGCGCGCTTACCTTCCGTGACGTGTTAACAGCACAAAGAAATACCGACAACTAAATTAAAGGCATTGAATTAACTGGCTTATTTATTTATTTTGCCACACCACAAATCACATTATTATAATGAAAACAAAAAAAATAGAATGAATAGAGGTAACAATGGCGAGGAGGCCTAAAGGAAACTATGTAGCTTATGTTAACTAGGCCTCCTCAGTTATTGTTTTACAAGATGAAATTTAAAAAGAACATGACGGATACAGCTACAATGTATCAAATAGAAGGTTACAAGCTGCAAATAAAGTTAATACTTAAACACATTTATGTCATAGTTATTGACACATCTGGCCAGCTACAGTTATACTTTTGGGTTGGTTAAAAACAATGGGTTTTATTTAAAACGATGCTGAAGGCTAATGGACCAAAAACACTCACCTTTCCCCCCTTTACTGCCATAACTTCCCCCGGAACCTCTACAGGAACTTGGAAGGGCAGACGCGTCATAAGAACTCGGGCGATCCTTACCAGATGCGGTGATTCTACTTCCGGTTTCAAGAAGGAGAGATGTGATGCTGATGCGATAAGTATCTGCCATAATGACGGAACCATACTTCATGTGAACAAGGCCTGCTTCGCAATGCATACCACGGAAGTCGGGGAAATACACCTCTGAGCCATCTTGAATCTCAAACGTGGCGAGCACAAAAGTCCCTGGTGCGGCAACAGTGGTTGTTCCGTTGTGAATATCAGCTGAATGAGCGTTTGAATGGAATCTTGACTTCAAACGCTTGGTCACGAAGAGGTGAGTGACATCTATCATTCTTCCATCGAGTGTGAACGAAGAATCACCAGGTATTTGCCCGGTCCCCTTTGCGCCATCACCGATGACGTAAAGCGACGCGCCGAACACCATCTCAGCATCTTTGTCCACTCGCAAATTCACTGCAGGTTTGGAGACGCTATGCTCGGTATTAGAAGCTTCCAGGTAGATTGTTTGGTTAGCTCGGGAATGAAGGAGACCCGTGCGATCTCCGAACAAGCGTGCCATTTTCAAAACTGTTCTCTCCTGTCGCACAGCCATGTTAAGTGCTGCTCTTCGAAACAGATGTACTTCCGAGAAATCGTGGGTTTTGCTTACTTCGTCGATTGTGACTGAATCTTGAACAGATCGCATCAGATTGTCAATTCTGTAAAAAAGGAAAAGCTAACTCAGGTGCACGGTATAGCGCCACCTAACGAGAAAATTAGTGTACATAAACAGTTTGTTTTCTCTCAGTAGGGACAGCTGAACAAAAAGGCGGTTGATTTTCCCCCTTAGCTCAGTGGTAGAGCACCGGACTACCGTGCGGGAGGTCGTGGGTTCGAACCCCGGCCGGACCAACACTCAGGGTCTTTAAATAATTGAGGAGAAAGTGCTGCCTTTGTAATGACATCTACAAACGGTTAGACTTTCTAGTCTTCTCGGATAAGGACGATAAACCGTAGGCCCCGTCTCACAACTCTTCATAATTCTCTGATTCTGTGGGACGTAAAAGAACCACTAGGGACGCAACAAAACTCTGGCAGTGACCACCCCTAGTGTCTGTCTTAATTTGATATTTACATTACGGGGGCACTCATAACTCATCTTCATTAATTGTAAACTGCGTTATAAGCAGTCTGACAAAGTCCCCCGGCCAGTGTTGTAATGCGCATTTGAATATTGCATAGAAAATGCGCAATATAAATGTGATATATTATTATTATTATTATAGTGATACTCCAAATATGTTCTCTATTATTGGTATCTAGAACAAAAGCTGAATCTGCGTTCGCGCACAAAGAAGACCAAAACTTAAACGTGACGTTGCGTTTGGGTAAGCCTTATCAAATTTACGATGTGGAAAATCTCAAATCACATGAAATCAGACCGATCCACCTGAGGCAGTTCGTCACTCGGTTCATCACTTCTCAAAACGAATTGATTTAGATAAACCAAATCTGGAAATGGATGAACGAAGATGAACACTACCGAATTGGAAACGACAAATTGAATGTCGATAAAATGTTTCGCTGATTGAGGATATACGTAGTCCACATTTATGTTAGATTACGAACCATACCTCAGCTGTGTGAACGGTCTCTTAGAGCGAACGTCTTTCAGAAACACCGTGCCAGGTCCTCCATATTGGCGTGGAACAGAGTCTCCCCCAAAGGTTAGGTAGGTTCCCCTGTAGGTATTCTTGTTTGTATAGATCGCTATTCTTCCTCCTGAACCACCACCAGCACTGGACCCCTCTCCGTTGCCACCGTTGGTGTTCAGTTCTCCATAACCTTTGAATAACAAAAGCAAAACGAAAAAAAATGAAGGCTGGCTTATCGGTTTATCAGTTATATGTACTGTATCACGGATCCTAGTGGGAGGGAGGCCCTAAGCCACATGTTATGAAGAACCTAGTAGAGCAGTTAAACTGGCCATTGGTCTCCTTCTTGCTGAAATGCAGTTACAAAATCCAATAAACGAAACAGTCTGTTTAAAGAAAACGAAGCATACCAATAAAAGTGTCCGTTTTGAACAGCAAGCTTCCTCCACTGCCTCCACCTGCACCACTTCCAGTATCGGCGCTTCCACCTGCGGTTGTTATCGTCCCGTCATTAATAAGCAACGTTCCCGCTTCGATTTTAATATAGCCTCCTCCACTTCCACCAAGATTGTGACTGCTTGGTCCGTTCCCACCTCTGCGGCCAGAATGTGTTGGTTCGTATAGCGAGCCGTAATAAGAGCCTCCAGATGCTCCATGATAACCCGCACCTCCATGACTGGCGTGTCCCGCTCCTGCTCCCTGAGGAAGCGAAGACACATCACTCGAAGGAACAGCCTCACGTGCCTTGTTGCCGCCTGCCGCGCTAACCAGTCCCCCAGTCTCTACATCCAGGCTGGAAGTCAGAATGTCTAAATGGTGGACGTCAAGAGAGGCGTGGAACTTCACATTCAAGAATCCAACAATTATCTTCATCTCGATTTCATCCTCCATTGTCACGGAGCTACCACTGAATAACTTCACACTGGAAAACTTAAACGTTCCTGGTGGTTCATTTTCCCTTGAGGTCTTGGAACCTTTCTGGAGTTTAACGACCCTTCTTTGAGTGATATAAAAGTTACGTATTCCGCTTAAAGTTCCGTTGCATTGTAAAGATACAGCGCCATCACCAACTATGTACACAGTGGTTGCCATAACCGCTTCAGCTCCGTTGTCAACCCTCAAGTTCACGGGAGTCTTAGTCGTTGTCAGCTGAGCTTCTACAACTTCTATCACCGCTTTGTGATTTCGATAAAGATGCAAGAGACCAGAGCGATCACCGTAAAGTTTCACGATGCTTAATGTTGAAATATTTCCGTTAGCGTCTGGTAGGATTCTTAAAGACGCTTTCTGAACCATATGAAGTTCATTAAAGTGGTATAATGTTTTACTTTCATTCAACGTAATGTACTTCTCCCAGCTTTGCCCTTGATTGTTAATATGTAACTGATTGTAGGGAAGCTTGTAACGGACGTCTTGAATGTAAACTGTGCCTGGACCGCCGGAAGATGCACTGTTGCTAGACTTTCCACCTAGAGCTTGTAAAATTCCACGGTACGCGTACTGGGTGTTAAGATGTACCGAGACACGCCCACCGGCACCGCTACCACCAGCACCATCTCCAACACCACCATCAGCAGAGACTGTTCCTGTACCTGAGAAGGTAGTCTCTATGGAGATGATCACACTTCCACCACTTCCTCCTCCAGCTAGACTCCCTGAGGATGCATGCCCACCATTTGCTGTTATAAATCCATCATTATCTAGAGTATCAGTGTCGATTATAATCACTCCACCACCTTTGCCTGCCGTGTTTCCGGCGTTTCCGTCACCACCTGGCCTCCCTGGTTGATCTGGCTTATACAATGTACCATAGGGACTGCCACCAACTAACCCATTGTGTCCCGTTCCACCTACACTGCCATGCCCACCGCCAGAACCGCCATCGCCAGACGCTCGGCCACTGCCTCCGTCGCTTCCCTCGCTCTCAATATTGTTATTGGTAGTCAGAGTTGCACCGCGCCTAATAAGCAGAGTCTTGGCTTTCATTTGGACAAATTTCCCGCGGAGGGTAACACCACTTTTCATGTCCAGTCTTCCAACACTAAGATGAAGATTCAACGGAGCGCCGAAATCAGAACCACTTTTAAGCGTCACACTTGCAAACTGTTGCGTTCCTGGGTTGCTCTGAAAGACAAACTGGTTGTTTTCCATAAGTGTTGTCTGTGAGGTGATGCCAAACTTCACAGCGCTTCCTGACTCAACAACAAGATGCCTGACATTTGATAGCTTGCCATCTAAGGTAAGAGTTGCCCCGTCAACTGTTAGGTTCGAAGCCATTACTAAATTTGCACCCTTTTCGACGTAGATGTTAGTTGTTAACGTCAGGTGACTCTCTTTTGCCTCAAGAACCTCCGCCAACATCGTCTGGTTTTCCCTAATAGCAATTTCTCCAACACCATCAGACAAAAAGTTCGTGACTCTAATTGTCTGGTAGATTCGTTGCAAATTATAGATCTCAAATCGAGACATCCCATTTAGATGGAGCTCATCAAACAGGTAGTCAGCGATATCTGCTTCGTAAAGAACTGTTTGTGGTTTGTTATTGGCTTCCTTACGGTTTGTGATCAAAAGACGTTTCCGTGGGATCAGCTTATTATTGTCAAGAATGTACAATGTCCCAGCAGCGCCAGCCTGTTGTCCGCTGCCACCCTCTGCAGTCAAGACGCCTTCAAAACCCATCGGCTTCTGCAAGAAGATGCCGATGCGTCCACCACTACCTCCACCTCCCGTACCTTTTCCATTTCCACCTCTCGAACTAAGCACTCCATTCCCCAAGATATCGTCTGCTGAGATCCAGATACTTCCCCCACTGCCGCCGCCACTGTTTGTCGCCTCTCCATTCGTCCCGTTCACTGTTATTGTCCCTTCGAGTGTTAGCATTTTAACGATTGTTAAGTGAAGAAATCCACCTCCTTTCCCTCCTAGACCGTGGTCAGAGCTGCCACCCCCACTTCCTGTGCCGTTTGGATTAAATGCTGATCCATACCAGCTTCCTAAATTGCCGGTGCTAAGTCCACCATAACCACCATGGCCAGCACCAGTTCCAACAGACTGATATCTCCCTCCAGCCCCAGGCCCTTTCTCACTTTCATGTCCTTGGGCAGAGAGATCCAGGACCGCTCCAGAGTGTACAATGACATCAGAGGCCTTGACTTCGAGCCAACTGGCTTGTAATATCGCGCCAAAGTTTAGTTCAAGCCTTCCAACTGTCAGAGGGACTCGCTTCAGTTTGGCATTATCAAACGTCAGAAAAGCGCCATTTTTTATTCTTAAAGAGGAAAACCTGTATTCACCTCGGTTTGTAATGAACGTGTACTGTCCATCAACGTAACGGGCCGTGCGCGCTGAAGATGAGAAACTAACTTTTCTGTTGTCTCCGATAATCATATCCAGGATTCCGGTCAATGTTCCCTTAAAGACGTTGTTACTTCCTAGAAACATAACTTCATCAGGGATCCGGATCTCTCCATCAGCGTCGACATGAAAACTACAATAAGGTTGTAGATACCGAGAATTTGGTTCGGCGATGAATATAACATTATTCTTCACGTAAATTACACTGTTTGCGTCCGTCACCAGTTTTCCAACTTGCATGTTCTTTTCTAAATGCAGCGTCACTTTGCCATTTAAGCGGAGCTCTTGGAAATCATAGGAGGCGACTGATGTTTGGTTGAGTAGCACAGGAAGTGAGGACGTTGATGTTATGCCGGTATTGTCGAGATAAAGTTTCTTTGTACGAAGAGCTGTTTTTCCCACCTCGATGTAAACAGTGCCTGGTGATCCACTCTTAGTTTGAGAGTTACCTCCCCGAGCACTGAAACTGCCACTAAATTTGTCGTCACCAGTTATGAGTAAAGAGATACGACCACCTCCACCTGCCCCTGTGATATTACTAATCTCGTCGCCTCCTTCCGCTTTAATACTTCCACGCCCGCTGAGTTTTCCTGTTACAGAAATATGGACACTACCTCCACTGCCGCCTCCTGTCTTGCCATTGTCTGCACTTTGACCGTTTGAGGATATAACACCATCAACAACCAACAATGACGCTTCGACGTCTATAATACCACCTCCGGTACCTTCACCACTATTCTGGGCTTGCGAGGTGCCACCTCCACTGCCGAACTCTGTTGCTTTAAACAAAGAACCATAAACAATACATTGTTCCACAGTACTACCCCCACCACAACCTCCATAACCACCACCTGATAACGACGAGGAACTGCCTGCACCAGCTCCATTCCCTGGAGGATTACCTAGTCCATCAGATAGTAGAATGCCATGGAAAGCCACGCTTAATGATGGTGTTCTAACTTTAAGGTATCTTCCTTCTAAAGAACCGCCAAATCCTACGTCAATAGAAACCGAACGTAGCTCTACAGGTACCTTGGTACTGTTATCTACCTCAAATTTTATGCGTCCTCCACTGGAAACTTTGAGCGAACGGAAGGAGTATACTCCTGGCGAGTTGGCAAATGTGCCAATAATCCCAGTTTTCGCAATAATCACAGACGCATCTTGACCAACATTAACTTCTTGTCCACCGATAAGTTTTCCAGCTAGATACAGAGAGGGTGAAACAGCTGTTCGTGTTATGAACAAGACTGGCGCAAGATTAAGCGTTGCTCCTTCATCTACGATCATCGCCCACGGAAACATGAATGGTCGTGTTGTTACAGCCTTGCCAGCACCCAGAGTAAGCGTTTGGTTGCGATGTACACGAAGGCTTCCACTTCCATCACCGTCAAGATTCTGAATTGCGATCTTCATCTCTGCATTGGGTACTTTTGCTACTTCAAGCCGAGCACCATTAACGAGTTTAAGAAGCCGCATTGTGTACGAGACTTTCTTTTCGTGCATAACGATTGTATTCGCTTCAGTTTTCCTATTTCCGTTGTCGACGATTGTAGAGTTTAGAGGTAGTCCAACAATGTACTCCCGGATGAATATTGTCCCAGCTGCACCACAGGCAGAGCCACACCCTCCGAAAGTTGTCACTGTTCCTTCGAAAGGAGACTTATCAGTGATATACAAGGCAATGCGGCCGCCCGAACCACCCGCTGAAGCGCCAAGTCCCGCGCCTCCATTGGATACAATCTCACCATGTCCAGACAGCGTTCCTGCCCGCAACAACACACTGCCTCCACTTGCACCACCAGTTGAATGATCTGCACCACTGGCACTAACGGATCCATACAAAGTCAATTTTCCTTTGACATCCAGCAAAATGATTCCACCACCCCGGGCGCTGTTGCCACTGCCATAATGTTGAGGTTCAAATACAGATCCGTAAGATGTCCCTCCTTGATTTCCTCCACCTTCGCCTCCATGACCGCATCCACTTCCTGAGCTTTGAGCTGCACCTGGACCACCGAGGTAGCCACCACTGTCACTCGTTATCCTAGCCTGGTTGTCCACAATAACATTAGTGGCAGTGATATTCAGGTGTTTGATGCTAGCTGCTGAGGTGATGGTAGCTCCCTGACTTAGATGAATTGCATCCGCCTTCAGGATGACATTACCTTGAGCAAAGGTCAGTTGGGCGTTTGTTTCCAGTCTCAGAGAAGTCAGATGAAACTGCATGTCTGAGAAGCTTTTCTTGAGTGTGCCATTCACATCTACTTGAACCAAGGAGCCTTTCAGAAGCTTCAAGTTGGTTGACCTAAGTTCTCCTGTTGACGTCACCTTTAAAACCTTTCCTTTGCCAAGTACGAGTTCTCTGGCATCCAAAGTCCCGCTTATTAAAACAGCGGGTGAACTTGGACCCATAAAAATTGGTTGGATGTGGAAAAACAAGGAACCGCCTGATTGGACTTCAAGGTCACAAGAAAATCTTCTGGATGATTGTGGAAAACTACGAACATCCATTCGACTGCCATTGGAGACCGTAAGTTTACCTGTTCCATCGGTAGCAAGGCTGTTAATGGTCAACGCCTGTACGGTTGATAAAAATGACCCATACTTTTCTAAGCGCATTTCATCAAACGTGTAAGAGAAGGAGCTCGGTAAACGAGCTGGAGGGTATCCGCTAACTTTGTTCCAGAATACCAGCGTGTCATAAAATGTTCCTTGCCTCAAGTCACGAATAAGCGCCGTCCCTGACGCCCCAGCTTTATGTCCGTTACCACCACTAGCGTCGTAAACTCCACGAAACGCACTTTGATCTTTAAGAACTGTTATTCCAATTCTTCCTCCTCCACCACCTCCACCTGGGAAGTTCGCATCCCCGCCGCTTGCCTTAAAGGTACCGTACCCTTTAAGGAAGTCAGTCGTTACTTGAATACTCCCTCCACTCCCAGCGCCACTTCCTGAGGATCCCGGACCACCACTGGCATCAACGAGTCCATCATTTATTAGATCCACCGTCCTAAGAATGACAACACCGCCGCCCTCTCCACGATTTTGACTGCTACCACCACCAGTAGAGCCATAATCAATAGGATGTGAAATGTTACCGTAAAGGGACTGACTCTCAGTGGAACCTCCTCCAAGCCCACCATAACTACCACCATTGTCAGAGGA
Source organism: Pachyseris speciosa (assembly GCA_016490735.1). Lineage (NCBI taxonomy): Eukaryota > Metazoa > Cnidaria > Anthozoa > Scleractinia > Pachyseridae > Pachyseris > Pachyseris speciosa. The sequence goes on along the minus strand of JAEMWC010000306.1, from coordinate 756,809 downwards.
CGCTGGGATTGCGTTAGCAAAAGTTGACTTCTTTGCAATAATCGATCCACTGGAATATATGGCTAGCTTAGAGACAGTCAAAGCGCTTGCCGTACTTCTATTCTCTCCTGGTTCAATATTAAGTGTAGCACCTCCTTGTATCTCCAGAGAACTGTACGTGTAGTTTCCCGGCGCTAGGCTGCATGACTGGCCAGGGAAAAGGATGAAGTTGTCGTAGTCACAAGCAATGTAGTAGGTGACGTTATAACGCGTTTCGTTTACGATAACATAGATGGTCTCGTTTACAGAAATAGCGACTGAAACGTTCTTGAAAATTAAGTACGACTCGTTCCTTTTGTTGTAAATGTACTTGCCCACGCCACAAGGGTTGTACAAAGTCTTTGATGCTGTTGCAACGACTTCGTATCCATGTGGACAGTCTTGCCTGTTCAGAGAAGGCCCATTAGTGTGCTCTACACGTTTATTATTTGTCACAACGGGGATACCAGATCCAAGGGTTGCGCCGTAGTCCAACTGTAGCAAATCAGTCGCTACTAGTTTCACCTTGTTTGGAGAGGATGTAGTTACGCTGCCACCATCTTTGATACGGATGGAAGAAAACTGTAACGTGGAAACTCCCTGTTGAGGTGTCTGCCTAAAACCAGTGTGACCAGGAAATATTAGGACAAGTCTTCCTTTCTTGGCGATGGTCAAATCTGATATTCCAACAAGGCTTCCACTGAGGTCAATCTGGGTATCACTTGAAAGAACAAAACTTGGAGGCACGGAGAGCGTCCCACCATCTTCAATCTTGACATTAAATTCAAGTTCCATGGACGGTGACACCACACCCGTCACCCCAATGTAAACATCGTGATTTGGTTTCACCTTAAGCCATGCCGATTTGTCGCCAGTGATTTTCTTAGTTATCAAGGTCATAGGGCTTCCTGCACGGCAAGAGACCATCGTTAAAGTGCTAGATTTCAAAAGCGTTATCTCGTCAAAAGTGTAATCGATTAATGAGGGATCACAAACAAGCAAGCTCGGCGAGTCAAGGTCTAAAGCATCGTTTCCCTCTAGAATCAGTTGTGAATGCTCTGCTTGACTCTGGGTCTTTCTTAAGTAGAGGAATCCTGACGCTCCGATCTTTTTCCCGCTGCCACCATGAACTATGTATGTAAACTGCAGTGACGATGTCTTGTAGTAAACTGCAGCTATACCACCGCTTCCACCTCCACCTGATGAGACTCCACCATCACCGCCATGAACGTCAAAAGAGCCTGTGCCTTCGATAACGCTGGCGCTGATATACAGACTGCCTCCAGCGCCGCCACCACTTTCAGAGCTATTCGCATTCCCGCCACTGTTTAAACAAAAGTGTAGGAAAGGAAAGTAATTTTTATCTGGAGTAGCTTGGGGAAGGTCATGGCAAATCACTAACTTATCATTAGTTTTTTGTAGTATAAGGAGAATAGCACTATTACAAGACCAACGGTAACACCAACCAAAACAACAACAACAACAACAAGCTTTGGATAATAAGGATCTGAACCTATAGTTATAACATCATAATTATTACCACAAGGATCCACCTTATTCCAATAAGGCAGCCAATTTATTATTATTTTGTCTGCATGTTAATTAGCCCTCTTTGCCTCGTCAACATGTACAAAATACAAAAACATTTGAAGTGAAAATGAGGAATAAAGAGGGATAATTAACATGCATTACCCGCCAATTTGGATTAGGTGTCTAGTTGTTCAAAGTACGATTGTGTAAAGTGTCCAAAGTCAATTTTCAATACATTCCCTTAGATCTTTTTCCTAATTGTCATACGTCTTTCAGAGGCATGCTATTTCGGTATTCCGCCTTTCGTATTATATTTGACTCATATACCTACACTGCTCCACTTCACGTCCCTCTACCACCCCCGTTATGCTACCTGCAAATTTCCAATTCTGTCCTCAATGGAATATCAAAATAAACCGGGATGAAGTTGTCTGTAGTCGTCTCCGTCGTTGTTGTTACATTATATACCAGATCTTACCTTAATGATATTTCTCCATCGATCTGAAGCGTGTTAGAGACTGTCAGATTCAGAAAACCGCCTCCATAGCCACTAGTGCAGCTTGAGTCAGACCGACCCGCATATCCGGCTCTTCCAAACTCACTTGGGAGGAAGACTGAATCAAACGGTTCCTTCCGCGTATTTCCAATTCCAAACCCTCCATAACCTGCAAGGAACATTTCAGGTATATTGAAAAAAAAAAGGAAATGTCTTGAGAAGTGAATGTAAAATCTTCGTGCTTGAACTCCATGACGGATAGTCAAGGGCGCCACAGATGACTTACAAATGCTTTATTGTGAGTTTCTACGGTTACCAAGAGGGCTGTAGAATCAAAATTGCACTTTTTCAACTAAGTAGCCGTCACACGACAACCCTCCCTCCCGCGGTTTATAAAAAAAGCGCCGCGTAACTACTCAGATAAGCGATGCAACGAAGTCGAGGCAGACGTATAATGATCAAAGTTATAGTTAAACTAACCTGCGTGACTGCCTCCGGAGCCAGCAATGTTGACATCTGTACTTGGACACCTCTCTCCTCCCCCATCCAAGCTTATTTTTCCCGACTCATCCACTGATACAGATTTGGCAACCACAGCCAGATTTCGTCCAGTCAGTTCGCCGCCTGAGTTAATGACAAGGGAATCGAGACTCATTGTATATTTTGCTTCAACTGCTGTCATCTCTAAGAACCCTTGACTCATGAGTGTCACAGTTTGGAACGTAAACTGCATCGCTTGTAGAGCTCCCGTGTTCAGTGCTCCAGAGTCAGCCCCAAATGTCACTTTGCATTGGGAAATCGTCAGGTCTGTTACACCGATGAGGTATCCAGCGTTGAGAGACAATGAGTTCTTATGAAGCATAACCCTGTTAGGCAGCTTGATGTAGCCTGACCGGTAGATCCTCAAGTTGACTGGGATATAATAGTCAGTGTCTGGTATCGTAACAAGCTGGTATGGGCCTACATGCACAAAACCAAAACTGTTTCCTTCAAAGGTACCGTAGAACTTCCTAAATGTGTGCAACCGAATGTTAGAGCCACCAAACTCAATAGCAAGATGCGCTGAGCCACCAAGCCTCACCTCATCTATTGTAAGCCCCTGGTAAACCGTAGCTCCAGGACTTACATCAGGTAAAGCAATTGGAACCAGCTGGAGAGAACTTAAAGTTAACCAGGTGCGCGCACTGTCACTTCTTACGTCAGAATAGTCATCTATCTCCTCTTTGGATGGCTTCTCGCCTTGATTATAAACTTCAAGAATACTGAATCCCGTTTGTTGGTTTTTCTTGTATATCGTTCCTGCAGCTCCGGCCTCGATACTTGATCCTCCACCATAGGCAGAAATAGTTCCAGAAAAGAAAGACGAGTTGTAATGGACGGCTATTCTTCCTCCGCTACCTCCGCCTCCGCCATTGTCTCCACCAGCACCTCCATTGACCTGAATCACACCTGATCCATCAAACGTTCCTGCTTTAATATAAACACTGCCACCACTGCCTCCACCATAATCCGAATTCTTCACCGCATCTTTCCCATTCATTGCAATCTCTCCATCGTGAACCATCTTCTCTCGAGCTATTATATGCAACACACCTCCTCCAGTTGCCATATCACTGCCACTCCCTCCGCCTCCAGAGCTTCCAAATGCCTGGGGCTTGATGAAGTCTCCGTAGAATGCGCCAGTATAAGTTTGAGATTTCCCTCTTCCTCCCCTGCCTCCATGGCCCCCTCCTGACGATCCATCGTGATGATATTGTCCAGCTCCAGCTCCAGGCCCAGCTACAACAGCCTAAATGTCAAACGATATTGGTCAAGGCTTTACTTTTGGGTGGCTTCGTCCTAGACACCCCACATTAACGCACTCGTATTATAGAGGTTAGAAACAAGAAATCACAAGAAACATTTAATTGAATGACGTCTGAACATTATGGCACCAAGAGAAGTTTGGAAGCGTAGCCAATTAAGATTTATCAAAGACTTATTGCAGTAGCGACTGGATGCTGACTTTTTTTTAAACAATTGTAAAATACAGCACAATTTGGGGAAGACAACAACAGGGCCTCTTTTCCTTGTCCTTGCGGCCTTGCGCCCGATTTTTAAGGAAGGATGGAGGCAGTAAAAGTGTCTCTTGATGTAAAATGCGAGAATCGATGAGCTGAATAGCACTGATCTTAAAATTGCTGAAAACACGACACAACAAGCTATCATTCGACTTGCTGTGTTGCTGAACAACATTAATAGAAAACTAAAATTTGACAAACTTGCCTTGTAGTTGAGGTCAATAACTCCTGACTGTTCAACTGTTACAGAGTCACAGGCAATAGAGAGTCGGTCAGCGGTAAGAATTGCGCCACTGCGTATCCATAATGATCTACAGGCTATCGACAGCCCTTCCTTGTCACTTTGTATCTCCACGCTACCACCTCCCTGAATCTCAATGACATCAAATGTCAAGTCTCTGGATGTTTGGTTATTCGGAGCAATGAGTTGTCTACAAATGAAGTATATTTAAGTTTGTTAAACTAGAATCAGTTCCTTTTCCTCGAGGATACGCGCTTTAGAATTGCCTGTTTTGCGTTAAAAATTAGCCAACTTCGACACATTAGCGTGCTTCAGTTTCTGAATTCAAAGACTGGGGCTAGTTTCTCAAAAAATTAAAAATTCAGAGTCAAGTCAAACTCCCTTAAATGTACGGATCGTGGAGACATTTGTATGACGCAGACCGCTTTTGATAGAAAATGGGACATTTTTTCCATATTCCCGCTTTCTTTTAACCCGATATCAAAATTCAAATTGTAAATCAATGAGAGACCGAAATTGCGGGTGGTCCACTGCATTCGTATTCTTTGCGTAACTGGGGCTGGTTTCTAAAGAATTTTTTCACTGAGGGACATTTGCATTTGTAGTGCCCTACATCAAGTTACAGGCTGGCGCAAATATCCAAGAACAAACCACTACAGTATGTTTACTTGCCTGAGTATCAGCTTGCCTTTGTTTCCTACAGTCACGTTTTGAGCTCCACTTAAACTACCAGCCACGATCATCTTAATCCCGTCTAGTACGAGGTTATGCGGCAATTTCAGATCACCCCTGGGATATACATTGACACCCCACAGGAGCTCAGGTTGTTGGCCTTGGCTGTCAGACAATGACATCTTTAATTCCTGATTAGCTCGGACATGCAGAATACCAGAACGATCGCCGCGAATGCCCCCGATGTCCCAACGGATGTGCGATTCGGCCGGATTCGTAAGCACAGCGAGTTGCGACTGGCCCCGAATATCCACCTCATTAAACGTCATCGCCACTGTGTTGGGTTCCGGTGTCAAACACGTTCGCCCTCCGTCATAATACACGTCTACGATGTCATCTGTAGAAGGAGAACCTACATTGTTGTTATCCACAAGAAGTTGTTTGTAATCTTGGATCTTGTTGCGAACATATATAGTCCCAGCACCACCAGCTTCTTTGTTACTCTGTCCACCAAAGGCCTCTATCTTTCCACTGAACGTCCGGCTCTCAAAATCAACGGAGATTCGTCCCCCACCCCCTCCACCACTGGTACCGAACAATCCGCTTCCACCGGAAGCACGAACAATTCCGTTTCCTTTGAAGTACTTTGAGGAGATCCAGATACTGCCCCCACTAGCTCCACCAGTGGACTGGTTTCGCCCATTCTCGCCATTCACGCCAACAATACCATCTATGGTGACGGCTTCCCCTGCTGCCAACCTGATCACTCCTCCTCCAGCTCCTAACGTGCTTCCACTTCCGTGGGACTGAGGCTGGAACAGAGAGCCATACGCCTGGCCGGGAGTTGAACCAGAGTCTCCATTTCCCCCGCGGCCACCATGGCCAGCGCCAGCCGTACCTAGCAAGAATTGATGGGGAGCATTATATTCAGGAGGCGAGCAAACAAAGTTGTGGGGTTTATTGAAATTGAAATAACTCCTGCTAAAAGTTTACAAATTTTCGTAAGGTGCGTTTGAAAAAGCACTAAGAATAATGGATGAAGGATGAGGGACGGAGCGAAGACCGTGAGAGAGCATTGAATGAATAGATTTACAGAATGGCAAAACGGAGAGGAGAGGAATAACGAGAAATCCAGTTAAAAAGCGATTAGTATTTACCCGTCCCAGCAAAGAGAATGCCTTCTGTTGAAGAAATGAAAGGATTGCAGAACATTAAACAGAAATTCTGTCATACCTGATGGCCTTCCAGGTCCAATTTTCGCAGCAAGTCCTTGTCTCTCGGCGGTAATAACTCCAGAGGCCTCCACCTCAATACCACCGGCACTGATATTAATCCACTTGCCTTGTATCAAGCCACCCGCCATTACTCTTAAACTCTCATGCAGAAGGACGTTAACCGTAGGCGAACTAGTAACGGTGTCAGCTGCTGTGAGCTTGGCGCCATTCATGATTGTAAGGGAGTTCAAATTAATGGTCTTCTTGCTGAACCCCTCCGTGTGACCCTGAACAAGAAAAAAAGTGAAGTAGCTGGTACGCTATCTGTTGAGATAACATGCTTTGGAAGAGACGTTAAATTCACTGAGCAAGCAGAAGACTTGTAGCGAAATTGTTTCACTCTTCTCATATTTTTATACATCCCCACCAGAGATGCTCTTTCAACATTACTGATCCCAGCGGTGAGGAGGACGCGTATCATAACTGACTCTGGCAACACTGCCTCAGTGGTTAGAACATCCGACCGGCCTCCGGACTCAGATTTCCTTTTTAGCCGAAATTTGCGCCGTGCCAGCAACATGATGAACTTTACGTCTTTTTCATTTCATTACAAAGCTTACAATTTACGCCTTTCTTTATTTATAACAACATAAAGCGCTTTTAGCTTTGCAGGGGTCCTAGCCTAGTAGTATGTGTTCCATAAAAAAACGAAAAGATGGCCTGCATAGCAGGCACTAGAGAAATATGGGCGCGAATTGGAGGTGCGAGCGCGAGGAAGAGGCTCGCGCAGCTCCTCTCTTGCGCAGCCCCTTTCTCACGCCCCGCTCAAACTCGCGCCCATCATCATCCAACGCTAACGAAAAAACGAACATCACCCGCTGGGTTTTTAAGAATAGTTTGTAAATATAAGATAGCATTGATCTGATTGCTATATCAACAATGGAATACCTCTGCTGTAACCACGAGTTCTGCGCCTCCACCGATAGTCAAATTGTCCATCCCACTGATCATTCCTTCAAGAGAAATCCTGGGATAGAACAAATCCTTCAACAGGACGTCACGAGGCAGATGAAGGAATCCGTTGTTGTAAATGTGAAAACTTGCCGGAAACAGCCTGGGAGCGTCATTGATGTACACCCTGATGTTCTCTGAGACATGTATCAATCCACCAAGGTCACCCTCGAGTCGTTCCACGTTGAGTGTAAACCTAGGATTTGAGAGATACAAGTGATAGATTGCTAAGTGACCACCTCCTCGCAGTTGTAACAGATTGATGGTAAACTGGTCGATATAATTCGCAAGGAGCCACGCCCTTCCGCCGTCGGTGGATATATCTTTGTAATTTGATATATACAGCTTGGTTGCACGGTATCCATTGTTGTCAATGATCATTGTCCTGTGCGTTGCGTTCCTCGCGAGAAACACGGTTCCAGGTCCACCAGCTTCGACGCGGCTCGCCCCACCGTGGGCGGAGAACTTTCCGGCGAACCTTGTGCTCTCGTAATGTGCAGCGATGCGACCACCAGCCCCACCTCCACCGTCACCTAATGAAGCACGCGCAACCTCGCCACCGTCGGCAGCTATCTTGCCTTTTCCTAAAAGCAGCGTTGATTGTATGAGGATGCTGCCGCCACTCCCGCCTCCGGTGCCGGGATTGAGGGCTGTGTTGGCTGATGCGTCCACAAGTCCGTCGACTTGAACAATGTGTGCAGCAGTAAGTTTGATGGCTCCGCCCCCTGAGCTGCCGGGCTAATGAAAAATACCAATAATGTATATCAGTAATTAGTATGAACCAAGCCAGTACAGGGCGTGTTGCACTCTTTGATTGGCCACCTACACTCAGGACAATGTTGAGAGTAGTACTAGCGAAGAAAATATTATGTGCGTGCAAAGAAACTTGACTAAACGCCCATCAGAGCGCCTAAGAGGGTGGTAAACCCTCCCTGTGAGGGTGACTACACAAACTTCAGTTTGAACTGCCTGGAGTTTCTCGTCAGAATATGCAGGCGACAACGCTTATCTTTCGATCTCTCAAGTGAAACAAGCACAACTCTTACCAGATCCTGGTAACCTTGCCCTCCGCCACTCCCAATCGCAAGCGGCAATTCAAAGGACCCGTAAGCCTTTCCCACGGTTGCTTGGTGAGAGGTCTGTCCGCCCGCACCCCCATGTCCTGCCCCGGATGCGGCGGTAGCCGATTGATGCCCATGCTGATCTTCAACCCCCTTCATGGAAGTGAATCCTCGCCCGCGGGCAGTTAGGACTCCAGCGATATCGATGAAAATGTTATGCGCACGCAGATGAACTTGACTGACGTCCATCAGCGCGCCTGCGAGGATAATGAGCTCATCTGTGATGTTGACCGTTAGTTTCGCAGGCTCACTGGTGCGCTGGTAAAAGGTCCCTCCAGTTAAAATAGTGACACTATTAAGTAACACAGCGGCTTTTGTAAGTGTGTTTACATACGCGTCTTGTGTCACGTCAAAGCGGCTGCCCTGCGCAATAACGAGGTTTGAAATTCCAACCAACTCCGATTCCACGTAAATTGAAGTTTTTTGCAGATATACCTCAAGAGGGAGGTACACTTTCGAGCCCTGCAACAAGTTCAAAGACAATCAACGTTATTATACCAACGTGTCAGTCTGCTAGCCAGGGGAAACTACCATATACTAATCGGGGACATCTGTCTTTGATTTAAAAGAGAACTATTTGATTTATTATTAAACAATCAAACCAATAAAATCCTAAAAACGTAAAACACTCCATGAAACTAATTACATATTTTTACATTATGAGTGAGACAAGATACAATTTCAACAATTATCCTGATCTGTCAAAAGACGTGAATCGCATTTACGAATTTATAGCTGTGTAAGTAAAATGGATAGAGTTCTAACTTTCTATTTGTGTGTGTTCAAACTAATCTTAGTGATCTCTCTGATCAACATCACTTACTAATGATTGCAGGACACAAAAATCTCAAAAATGGTTGATGCATACTAAGCCAAGTGTACAATGTTTGAAATAACATTCGCCCATAACGGCGAAAGATGAAACAACAGTTAAAAAACTCATTAATAATTCATGACAGAAATACAAAAGAAATTAATTTTTAATGAGTGTCTTTGTATCTGATAAAGACACGGCTAAATTTTACATCCGATTTTCTAGGCCAAAATAACCCATAATTTAAATTTTAGTGTAAGAATGGATAGAAGTACAGTAAAGTTTTTTAAGCCGTTCAATAAATTCGCAATTCGTGTGTTATCAAGCCCTAAAACACTCGGCTGTGCCTCGTGTTTTAAACTTGATAAAACACTCCTGCTCATTTATTAAACATTACAAAAGCGCCACAAAATGTCAGGAACTCACCTGGTAAGTCCTAAGTGAGAAAGGAATTACTGAATTATTGTTAGCGTCCAGATACAACTCCTGCCGTTTTCCTACATGAATTGTACCCGTGAAATCGCCCTTGTACTCGATCACCTTAAATTCAACACTGCCAGCACTGTTCTGAATACCAAGATGGGCATTTCCGCGCACATCCAACTCGTCTACCTCAAACGTCGTAAGGCCAGGTTCGTTAAACACAAGCCACGTCCTTGAACTGTCTTGTTCAAGATTGGCGGCTTCAAAAACGAGGTGGCGCGCCCGACAAACACCTTAAGCTCGCTTAACGCAACGTATGACTCCAGTCTTGTCAGGGTCAGAGTGAACTTTGAGATTGTGTCTTCAATGGTCACGTCGTTGTAAACAGTGGTATCGAAACATCCAGCAAATGATCTCGGATCTTTGGTTCTAAGCTTAGATCCAGCGACAGGGTGATATGTAGTTAGAGTAAAGCTGATGCGATACATATGATGACAGTGCTGGAGGAGAGAAGGTCGAGAAAGCGTTAAAATGTAGCTTTCAACTGTTTATACAAATATTCCTTTCTCAAATACACTTAAAACTCTCTCCATCCATTCACTTATCCCATCCAACCACTCAGTCAGTCAACCAGTCAATCAGTCAGCATATACATGAGTAACGCGCGCTTCTTTCTGCTCGTGGCTTAGAGAACGAGTATGAATTTGCGTGCTTATGACGTCATAAATCTCACAAAAACGCGAATTTCCAAAAATCGATACGTAGAGTTTTGCACCTTGGCGATCGTTAACCGTTGGCACCATTTTCGATATCCAGAAGTGTACGCCACTCGAGTTTTAGGCCTTTTTTTTTGTTCTGGTCACGTGACTTACCAAATATGGTTGACTCGAAAATCTTGTAAAACTTTTTGATTGTAAAAACATAGCCAGACAGCTTGTCGGTGCAAGTTAGGGTTTCCAAGATATGAGGGTTGGGAATTTTCCATAGCAACAATGTTAGCTAATTTTGTAGTTAAGTTAGTAACGCGCGCTTCTTTCTGCTCGTGGCTAATAGAGAACGAGGCATATCATACACATGTGTTACTAACGCGCGCTTCTTTCGATTGAGAACATCATTTCTGAGCAGCATGTTGTCACGGTATTAATTTTGCTACCAACGAACGAAACATTCACAACATTTGGGCCAATATTTGTTAATGCTATTCTAGTCGATGTTTATAATTGTCTATGCAAATATCGCTATTTCACTCGCTACTCTTTGAGAACAAAGCATACAACATTTTTGAGCAGCATTTTGGACTCGTGGCTTAAAGAACGAGGCACATACATGAGTAACGCGCGCTTCTTTCTGCTCGTGGCTTAGAGAACGAGGCATACTTATGTGTAGCGCGCTTGTTGTGCCTTTCTGCTTGTGGTTTAAACAACGAGGTATACACGAGTAACCTGCGCTTGTTTGGACTCGTGACTTAAAGAACGAGGAATATAATATATATTCACCATTTTCAACAGCAATTGACGACCCGACTCAGTTCGTGTATATTGGACATAGCTAGCCAGCCAGTCAGTCAGTAGTCAGTCAGTCAATCAGTCAGTCAGTCAGCCAGTTAGCCAGAAAACCAGCCAGTCAGTCAGTCAGTCAATCGGTCAGTCAGTCAGCCAGTCAGCCAGCCAGCCAGTCAGTCAGTCAGTTAATCGATCAGCCAGTCAGTCAGTCAGTCAGTTAATCGGTCAGCCAGTCAGTCAGTCAGTCAGTTAATCGGTCAGCCAGTCAGTCAGTCAGTCAGTTAATCGGTCAGCCAGTCAGTCAATCAGTCAGCCTGTCAGTCATCCATTGTTTCCTTCCTAAGCGAAATTAACTATTTATGTTTATTGAGGATATTCTGTAAGTTCTCTTCTGAGGAAAGCACAAACATAAGGACCTCATTAAATGTTCGTTGCTTTCTTCCTAGCAGAACGTATCAAAGGAATTGATCATTGCTTGTCTACTTTGATTAAGGATAAAACAAAAGTAAAGAAAAAGTAACAGGCGCGTTTTTCATACCGGATAGAGTCTGATGTGATGAATGTACATGTCCCTCGGCAGCGTGACAGTAATATCCACACTGGCGTGCTGTGATTGCACTATGTAAGCGTTCTTCAGGTCTCCATCGCACATTCGAGACAGTGAGAAGTACCGAGTATGGCTGCCATCGTGGTAGCTCCGTGTGGAA